>APFE030262801.1:5138-42143 GCA_000404065.3 Pinus taeda | reverse complement strand
ACACATTCATCTAAGTTCGTGCAACAAATAAACAGTAAACTTGCAATTCATACCCAATATACTTCAATGTATAAAATAGGAAATGATACACATAAATAATGTAAACTTCTCTTTATTAATGCTTCAATCGGTTACAGATTCAACCTGCCTTGCGCACTTAGCTGCAGGGGTCTGTACACTTAGCTATGGACTACTAGGCCTCTGCGCACTCAGCTATAGAGCCTTCTCCTACTCTATGACCCAAAGACTCGATTTTACACTTAGACTCAATGCTTCATCATCTCTTAGATTCTTCTATCTTCGACTCCTTAGATGTCTCTTTACACTTAGAGCCTCACTCTATTTATACAATCCCATGGTCTGCGAACCATGGGGAGATATTTCAAGCTGACATTACATTACAAAATTAAGTGTAGACAACCCTATGACTCAATTACAACTTCGTGCTTCGCACCCACAAATCATGGAGTCTTTACATCTGACTTAGTCAAAACTTGGGCTTTAAGCCCCAAAACTTTCCTTGGGGTGATCTCGCGCCCAACATTTTCTAAGTCCTTTGTCTTCGATGTCATGAAAATAATTTGATGTAAAGGTCATGTAAATACCTATGAGGTAATTTGTAACCCTAATATGCATGGGAAGCATGATGTAATAATTTTCATATTCATTCATGGATGGAAATTTGAGATCATGTCAAATATGTAATCCCACTTGGTTGGGAGGTTGAGTCAAATATGTATCCCCACTTGATTGGGTGATTGAGTATGATTCATTGGTGATAGGAAGGTCATACTCACATAGTTGAGTTATAGAGTCATGCCATTCTTTTGAAAAATATTTCTACAAACTCTACATGTGCTCAAGGGGAGCATGGACAATATAGTGCATCTCAACATGTACTAAGGGGGGAATATCTTGGTCCACCCTTTTCCCTTGATGTCAAAGGGGGAGAGTATCTTGGTGTTTCTTTATATAACTAATAGGTTCTACATCTTGAAGTGATAAACACCAATCTGCTTGCCATCAAGTCTAAGAGGGAGATTGTTAGCATTATGGTAAATGTGTAGTCCTTAATGGCAACCCACACACAGGTTAGTTCAGAATTGATAAAGGGAAAATAACATTGTAACAGGTCAATTTAGAGGTAACGGATTAATGGCACAAAAGAACAGGATGATGGAACAAAGGATTACAGATCCGAATCAAGCAAGTTGTATTAAGTTGTATACGCTGGTTCACCTAGTCCAAGTAGCGTATACAAGCAGGTTCATAGAACAAAAGGAGCATATACGTATGCATGCACTTTCACAAGAGGAAAAGCATGTATGGGATGGAAAATTAAGGTTAAAGAATACCAAGGGTCCATACCATGGTATTAGCCCACAATATTGAGCAGAATAACGGTTACTTGATCCCGTCTAAGAATACCATAGGTTCTAAGTGTTGTTTTGGTCCAAGGTATTGAAAAAGGCTCTAAGTATATAAGGAGGAGAAGATCAAATAACTATGTGTGCAAGTAATGAATATCTTATGAAGAGTTATATCAAAATAAAATATGCATGTTATGTGTTTCTGATGCTTTGCTTGATCTGAACTAAGTATGCACCTAAGTGTTTGATGATGGATCAGGATCATAAGACCTAAAATGACTTATCATTGTATGATCTGATAATGGATAGTCTAGATATGATTGCTAACACATGTTTTATCCTTTATATGCCATGATCTGGGTATATTTGAATTCTGGAATAGTTGCGAATTTATAAGTTATTATCTGCAGATCTAGATGTTGGTTCACCTTGGTGAAGGTGCGTATACACATTGCTTCGACACTTCTAAGTGGCGTATACATACTGGCATATGAGTTTTGAAGTTGTAGTTGGTTCAGGTTGTTGATGCAGAGTTATGGGTTCAACTCTGTGTTATGGTGACAGTGATTTGATTGTGCAGATTGATTGATTGTGATTTGCTTTAGAGTTAATGGGTTCCAGTGATTTGTTGCATTGCAGTAGTGATGGATTTTGAGCTTCAATTTTACTGATGGGTCCAGTATGAAATTTGATGAAATGTGGCCTACATATTGTGTTTTTGTGTACTAGGAGTATCTAGTCTGAAAATTTAGGAAACGTGGTCCCTGGAGGAAGAGTGAAGGTAGTATCCTTTTGTAGGTTGGCGCCTATGTACTATGAAATATATTTGAGCTTCAATTTTACTGATGGGTCCAGTATGAAATTTGATGAAATGTGGCCTACATATTGTGTTTTTGTGTACTAGGAGTATCTAGTCTGAAAATTTAGGAAACGTGGTCCCTGGAGGAAGAGTGAAGGTAGTATCCTTTTGTAGGTTGGCGCCTATGTACTATGAAATATATTTGAGCTTCAATTTTACTGATGGGTCCAGTATGAAATTTGATGAAATGTGGCCTACATATTGTGTTTTTGTGTACTAGGAGTATCTAGTCTGAAAATTTAGGAAACGTGGTCCCTGGAGGAAGAGTGAAGGTAGTATCCTTCTGTAGGTTGGCGCCTATGTACTATGAAATATATTAGCTAGTACAAGAGCTAGGGGGTTGGAGGTCCCTTCCACTAGCAACTGGAGAATGAGTGAAGGTGGTATCCTTCTGTAGGTCGATGCCTGTGTATTGGTAAACATATAAGCCAATACAAGAGCTAGGGGGTTGTAGATCCCTTCCACTAGAATATGGAGAACGAGAAAATCTTCTAGCCTTCTGCAGGTGGGTGCCTGCGTACTGGTATGAGTATGCACCAGTACAATATTGTAAACAATTTTTCTTTATATTAAAAGATGATAAAGATTACAACAACGTGTGGTTTGTCTCCCAAGTTGGGTTTCAACTTTAAATATTGGTGTTCATGTGTTATAATTATGTGTGTTGATTTATTCTTTTCTTACTGCATCGATTTACTACCTAGTAAAACCATCATACTGTGGTTTAAGAAGAACAGACAATGAATTAACTATTTTACAAGTTTATTTTCTATAAGTTGGTTTCATTCATTGTAGTTGCATATATACCCTGGTTGGCTTCTGTAAAATCGTTTATATAGCTTGAAAAAGAAAAAGTTAAAATACTAATTCATCGTGCCCCCCCCCCCCTCCTCTCAGTATTTTTTCCCAACACAATCTTCAAATCCATCCTAGCTATTTCACCAACATCACTATTAACATATTATAACCTGTTAGAAACATCAGTAAGTGTTTATAGGAGAGAAGCAAAAAGATCTTGTCAATTTCAAAATCCCTGTAGTACTTGTCTATTTCAATTTTATAATCCAATGCATCCATCACACACTATCTCTTGACCTAACATTCATAATTTTCAGATTGAATACCTCAACTTCTCACAGTAAAAAATCTACTTTTTCAACACGTCATGGAGGCTTCTTCGCAATCGAAGAAATATCTTATGGAAAACTCATCATGTGGTCATTATATTTATATTGACCACCATGAGCATGTGTAACTTGAAATATTGGATTTACCTGTGTTATTAGCATATCTCTAATTGTGTCACAACTCTTAGAACCTCAGGTTTCTCACCTGGATCCATGTTGTTAAAGTGAGAAAAGCGACGAGCACCTTTCTTGCACTTACATATTTTACAAATGGGCCCTTCATGCCATATGACAACTTGTATACCATGACAAAATTCATTGCACACATGGCACATATTCACAATAGACAAACTGTTAATCCTCAACTGAAAGTTTTTATGGACATCAACCATGTCTCTGCTAAAATGATAAGGAGCACTTTCATTTTCTCTATGAAACACCATTATAGGTTGGTGATGATGTGAAACAATTCATGGAACTAGAGTATTTGTTGCATCATTTCTTTCCATAAAAGAATGGAAAATAATTCTTCTACATTTGTTAGATTTGAACAATTTCTACTTGCAAGAAACAAAATAACCTTTGTAAGAATGAAACATCTAAAAAACAAGTTAAATTTGTTAATCGAACATTTTTTTTTACATTTTATTCATTGTTTCAGTGTCCATCTGCAAGTTGGAGAACTGATATTGCCTGCGTTGGTTGAAAATTTGTTTCTCAACCACTATTCACTTGAGAAATATTCTTCCAAAAAAAAAAATAAACAAATGTGTAAAACAATACAAATTTAACATTCACAAGCACGAAACCTTTCAAAATGAATTTTCATTAACCACCTATGCTGCACCGAGAGGAAAAGTGTCCTCACATTCTCTGGCTTCAACAATGTTCTTTCTAGAGCTACGTCAACAATTAGTGGTTCCAACATTTCCAAGGGACTGGCTCAAATTATCAACCATTCTAGCAAGCATATTACTATCAACAAAAAATTCATACACAACAAGTTGTTAAATGGAATCTGATTCCCTATATTCCATTATAGCATGTCTTCCACCATTGGCATGGCCCCCAAGGTTCTCACTCTATCAAGCTTCCCTATGTAAACACAATGTTCCAAAACATACAACATCTGAGAAAATATATGGAATAGCAGTGAAATTTGAAGGCAACCAACAACAAAGCAAACAAACACCCCAATGAAATGTTCTCCTAACTAAAGATGGAAGGTTATAAACTTACGGTTAGTCACGCCATACATTTCGTCATTTCATGAAGTTTGACAAGTTGGTCGTCGACCCTCACGCTTAGGAACAAATAAAGGTTTCACTAGTTTTGAATCTATTTTCTAGTTAGTAATCATTTCAATACTATTCTAAAAAAACAATATGGGAAAAAAATACAACAGTAGAAACTTTAGATGAAGAAGAAAAAAAAATGCAAAAGAAAAAAACTCAAACTACCTACATTGCTGAAACAAAGGCATTGTGTACATATTTGGAAAGGGTAACTATATTAACAATATAGTTTCTACTAGGAAATTCCTAACCCTATTTGCAAACACAATCTCCCAAATTTTCAACTATTTCAGGAAATTTTCCATTCCTACCATTGTGATCATCTCCCAAAATTGCATTTCCTTCATTTCTTTCACACAAAATACCATTGTCGTTCATATGAAGACTCTCTTTCCAAACACAATGTTTCCAAAGAAGACTCAAGTATATAAAACTTGAAAAAATATAAGTTCTTTCACATGATAAACAACTAGGAAAAGGACCATCAAAACAAAATATTTGTTGCACTAAACTACTCCTCTTTTCAAACTTACGATTTACAACTCCTTATTGATTTGCTAAAGATCTTTTTTTTCATTGGTACACAACTCTTCTCTGTGCTCTAATGACATCCTTATTATGTTTATACTACTTCCATTGGTATTCATTTGATCGTTGTCATTTAGCAGCAGAGTGAGGTCTTTTTGCACCATTCTCACTTTTTCATTCACTCAACATTTCTATGATAAAGTTAAATCCAGTTCAAAATTCGTTCTGAAATTGACTTGGAGGCTAATAACTACTCTTCAATCTTGAAGAAACAATAAGCTCTAACCTTCCAAAGCTATAAAGAGGAACTAAATACTAAGAAATACACCTTCGAATTTCAAGGATATACACACAGAAGAAATATTTGAATAATTATCTTTCGCAGTACAAAGTTTGAACACGTGGAACAATGATCCCAATTGTATATCTACATGCACAAAAGCAAATACTTCTAAGGATTTCAGCCAATATAATAAGAAGTTCTGCCAATTATGGATTTTTAGGAACAAAACCTTTCTTCCCAATAAGTAGGAGAACCTTTCCATTTCTACAGATTGCAAAAAACAAAGAAATACAAACCAAAGTTCAATTTTTTGAAAATATCAAAACTGAAAAGTAATCTCCAACAAACATATCCAAATTTAGCATAGTTATATCTTTAGTATTACTTCAAAATGTGAATTACAATGATCTTAATTTTTTTTTTTAACATTAAACATACTTAGGGTCTTCAACAATAAAAAAATCAAACATGTTGAAGCCTCAAAGGTTAATTCAATATATCCATAAGTAGTGGAGGTATGTCAACAATAGAATCTGCATTTGGAATAAGTGAAAAAACATTTCCATTTTCACTCAAATAATAAAAAAACTCACTCGTTTGTGGATATAAATGTGAGGCTTCGAGAATGGACAATCGACTGATAATTGTTGGTTTTCTCAATCCAATCATTGAACCATACACCTTTAACTGCACTTTGAAGCAACCCAACATAAGGAATTTTACTTCAACTATGCGCAAACTAAGTGTTGAAGCCTCATAATTCTATTGCTCCAACATGGGGGGATAACCACCCAATCCGAACCTTGAAAGCAACTCCTTTTCCATTTGGTGTGGTGGCTTTGACTAGGGATGATTGGAACAATTTCCCAGTGTGGGTTTGAAAATGATGATGGGTGGTTTTCAAGTGATTGCAATAAGAATAATGATAACTAAATGACCTATTTTGACATGCAAATCTCTAATTAACTTAATCTAATATAAACCTAGGGTATTCTGTGTAATATGCGATCTAAAAAGATATCTGTCTGGTACGTGGTCATAAAGATCATTCACGTGTTAAACAGAGATGATAACATGTAAAGATAATTTCTTTGACTAAATAGTTAGTCAAAGAAATATGAAAATTATATCGCATATATTTAATGAACATATATGAAAATAAACGGTTTCAACTGAGTATCATAAAATAGTGCAATTAACACATAACATAAAGAACATACTCTATATATAATTCATGAAACAAAATGTTATCACTAATTTAATCAAACTTAACTGATCATACAAGATAAAAGTACCATATGTGTGAGGTTCTACTCATTTGACTGGTGACATAGATCAACTCCTTTCTTCAATCAAATTATTCTCCAAGCATACAAAAGTGCATCAACAAAGGAAATTAGTTTGATATTCAAAAGTAATGACCATGTTCCATAATTTCATCAAGGCATCTAAAAAATTACAAAAGTGCATTCTTTGCAAATGCTTTTTGATAAAATCCTAGACCCTTCTCTAAATGCATGAGAAGGGTATAAATACTATCTAACTAAAGTTTAAAAATAGATTTATACAAAATATTTGAGGAGGTTTCAAACAACATTCCTCTTAACTAGTAACTGACTCTAAAAGTAAAAATGATTTGATGACTCGAGGCTATGAAAATGTCTTGTTGTCTGCCAAATTTTCCTTGAGGTCGCATATGTCAGACATTGGTTTTACTTGAGGAGGCATTCCGAATTGCGTTATGACCTATCCTGCAAAGATGGCATCTGTAAGAGGTGGAATCATTGTTTGTGTTGAATTGAGTGAACAATTCAGTGTCATAATTTGGTTGCGAGTTTTGACCTATCCTGCAAAGATGACATCTGTAAGACGTGGAAGCATTCTTTGCATTGAATTGAGTGAAAAATTCAGTGTCATAGTTTGGCTGCGAGTTTTGACAAGAAATTGCCAATATGCCTCCCGGTAAGTCTTTGATAATTTTGTGATTGCCTCTCTTTGGATTTTCATATGTGATTTCTTGTTTTTATCCAACTCTTTCAAATCTGGCTATGACTTTGGATTACCCTCTTTTATCAAGTTGGTGGTACGAAAAGTATAATTAACTGTCTTTATTATATTCTTTGCCACTCTTGCTGCTCTTGCTACTCCCAATTATGTCTGTTTGATCCGCGCATCCCAATCTGTGAATAATATGTCTTTATGTTTCTCTTCAATCTGTGACATATTAGCACTTCTTGCTTCTTCAATTTCTTACCATTAAATATAGTCAGAGATCATAGTATTTAAGTCATTAAACTTAGTTCTCTCATCAATTTCCTTATCTGTTAATTGATCACTAGTATTCAAATAAGGGGTGATATGGGACATTTTCTGGCAGAATAGATCTCGTTGTTTTGAAAGAATGGAGTTTAGCTCCAATGCCTCTTTGATGATCTCATCAATAGTGGGGGCATATTTATATTTCACCATAGCCTCTTGCAATTCTTGGATTTGCATATTCTTTGTTGAGTTGTCTGCTTCATGGCTTATCCTAAGAACTTCCATACTTTGCTGCAATTGGATTATGTGTTTTGTGGCTTGCTTGTTCACATTTGTTTTCTCAATTTCCAACTATTTCTCAAGCTATGCTATCCTTTCTTCTATTTCCTTAACAAACTAGATACTTGAATGGATTTATCAATTATGGCAGTAGCATATACCCCTGCAAATTGTGACAACCTTGTTAAATTTTCAGTTGGATTTAAAGGAATATCCTTCCAGACTATATCCATTGATTCATTCCCTGGTGGGATTTCAGGTGTGTCCACTCTCCTCTTCCTCTGTCTTCTTACTACAACCTTATGCAGTGGGTTGTAGAATACATATAAAGGAAGCATTTCTATAACCTTTAGAATAATCTAAGATGTCAGAAATGTAGGTATAATTTCTGCATTCCATGAATTTGTCCCTAGATCGGTCATTGGTTCAGACTCTCAAACTTTCTGAGTTTGTTGTGGAGTATGATATCCTATAGTTTCTTGGACATCTATTGCTTTGGAAGTATCTTGGAGTTTCTTATTAAACTCCATATTGCTTCTTTCGCCTTTGGGATCTGTATCCTGAGTTAGGTTAGTTTCAACCCGTTTCTCAGCTGACCTTTTGCTATATTCTGTCGTAGCCTCTGTTTCCTTTGTTCTAAGCTACATTCACCTGAGATTCTGTTCGAGAATTTGGTTCCTATTTGTTAATGGTCACATTGGGCATAGGTTTGTCATCAATTCTTAACAAATCCAATGAGATTGTTTTAAGCCTCTGACTTTTAAATTCCTGAAACCCTTTGAAGTCCTCAAGATTCAAATTCACCTTCGCCCAATAATTGAATGTTTGTTCAAATGACTCAGTTGATTGTAATAAATCTTCAAATTCATGAGATTTGTGGATAAAGGGTTCGACCTTTAGTGTCATAATAACATTTTGTGTTACTTTCTCTAGGTCAAATTTCCTCTTTGGTAGAGTAGTCAACCTGATATTCTCTATGTTCGGTAATTCTTTGTTTGCATGGTTGAAGTTCTCCAATGAAAAATAACAACACAATATGGGAAAGGGTGGCCAGAGTGATTTTTTGCTATCTTTCAAAGCCTTGGTTAATCCTTTTCCAACAGTTTCATGAGCTATTTCTCTAGCTAACAGCTTGTCAGAGACATACAAGGGAAGTACATGTGGTTCTGTTGTATTGTCATAAAATCTGATATATGTGAACCATTGCTAAATAAAGTGATTTCCTACTACAAGAAGGCCTATAGTGGAATATCTTGTAGAAATGGGGTATAAAATGGGATTCCCACATTTGTTTGTGACTGAGATGGATGGGGTATGGATCTTGCAAAGTCCATTTCCAACCCATAATTGGAAACTTAGTACAGAAGCAGATAGAGTCCATGATATAAGCACTCATATAAAATGGAGGAAGGTTTTCTGTGGAGGTGGATCTCTTTTGACGATATTCAGAAATAGTTGTAGCTAAGTTGTTGGATAGGATAGTAGCTGAATTCATTATAGGAAAATTGATACATGCATCGATTAAAGAGACCCATTCTATAGAGAAATTGGTATTATTAGGCATTCCATACAATCTACATAACATGGAAGTTGTGTAGTTATGGGGATTTTCTAAAGAAGCTATGGGGTACATACCTGTCTTATCATATTCAATTTTTTTTCTAGGACTCTCCACCCCTGAATCATCTTAAAAGGTTCTTCATTCTCTTTTTCGAACTTTGCCAGGAATGATTTATCATATATATGGGTCGGGAAGATGATACATTTGTTTCAAATCTTTGGCTCTAAATGATCCCATTAGCTCCATCTTTGAATTCTTGAATTGTTTGTCTTCAATATTGACATTCTCCACCACCCATTTAATCATATCTACGTCTGGTATTATTTTAGCTCTTGCTCCTATTCTTTGAGGAAAAGAGCAGGAAACGCCTTTGAATTGAACTCCCAAGGGTTGTATTGAATATTATGTTTCTTTGGTAACAGTAATTTTTGGCCGCTCATCTTCAAGTTTATTGTAGATAACTTCCTATGCCATCACTCCTCCATCAGCACTGCAAACCGTATCAGAAAATATGGGTGACATCTTTGTAACATCAAATTTTGAAACACTATGTTGCTTCTATTTTTGAATTACTTTTCATAAGGACATACCTTTTGAAGCTTCCCTTGAATGAAACAGAGATATATCAACATAAATAGTAGAGGGCAATTAAGGTTGAAGAGCTCTTTGAAATGACTTGAATCATGGGAAGATTTGAATGCAATCTCTAGGTTAACTAACCATGACTTGAAAACATTAACTTCTCTCCTTGAGATGATAAATAATATTTTCTCTGTCAACCCACTTGATATTTCATTAAAAGCTCAATAACTTCCCACACTTTATGCCTAATTTGTCGGATCACGACTTTCAAATGTTGCAACATAGCATCACCTGTAGATAATGCGTAATGTGATTGTGAAACATCGCAATATCGCATTTCACAATTTTTAAGGGATAACACAATGGCATGCTTTATTAAATTGTGACTTGAGAAGTGCTATCACATATTCTTAGAATTTCGCAATCAGAAAATTGCAATGGAGGCTTTATAGCATATTGCATTTCAGGATTTTCTTTAGGATGTTTATAATTGTCAGATGGAAAACTGCGAGATGCGATTTGTAATGACAAAGGTTTTGAGTATGAGTTTCATTCTAAAGGTTTAAGGCAAATTTTAGAGTTAGCATTTATTTTTGAAAGCTAAAAATTTAAAAGGGTCCCCATTTATATGCTAAATACTAACTATTTATCCCTATAAATGGGGGGGTTGTTACATGGTACAACAAGAAGGTAACCTGGACATTTACTATTTATATCCACGGAGATAGATTAAAGAAATGACCATTTGTACCCCAATCATATTCAAAATATTCCAGACTTCGCTCTTTTGAGACTCGACAAAATTTCAAAGTTGTCTATCTCTTCAAGTTACCAAATGGAGCTGGAACCATTACTAAAAACACAAAGAAGTTGATTCTTGTATAACGTTAATGACATACATTATATGTCAGCAATAGGAACAAATGAATAACCCCAATTGTTTCTATTCAAATTCAACCATTAGACAGTGTAACCATAAGTAGGGTACTCTTCATAATACCTCTCTAGATATACCCAATAAAACTTTTATTTAAATAATATAGCCTCCTTTGGTGGTGTCACACCACCATATGGAAGCTCCATCATGTTCCAAACACTGTAAACACTACTGCAAATGACACAATGTGAATCCATGCTTTTAAAAAAATGTTTCAAGAAACCCTATTCATATTTTTGTGGACTGCGTTTTTGCAACAAAGAGAAGAATCCTCGCTCCCCAATACTAAGAACTCCAACATTTCTAAACATTTTTATAAAAGGGTTGATAATCAAATAATATTTTGTATGCAAATAACTTCTAGGCATGCTGAACAAAATCATTGATCCCAGTGTACATTCAATTATGTATGCAGAATGAAGAAAAATAAAAACCATGGCAGACAATCGAGCTCTATTCTTAAGGTATGTTGTTATGAATCAATCATGGGAAAGACGAACTAGAAGAAAAATAAATCCTATCTCTTTCTCACCGCATTGATCGCGAGTCACAAGGAAAAATGAGTTTTCCAAAAGAATACTCCATTGTCTACAAACCATCTTAAATTTCATCAAGGCTCATAAAGGAAGCCAATGAAACACAAGTTCAATAATATCAAAGGGGAGAAATTTCCAAATAGAAAGATCCATACCAAAAGCAACAACTTCTGTTGGGAACAAAGTAAAACTTCCCTTGTACATTGCAAAGAAAAACAAAAAACATATCAATCACAATGGCCAGAATATGCATTCATTATTTTAATGTCAGTATTGATTGGGAAAACAATCCATTTTCATGATTACTTGGTTTCTATAGTCTTCAATATTAGAGTAAATAAATTAAATAGTGCAAATTAAAACTTCATAAGTGAAAAAAACACATTCTAGTAAAAATTTGAAATTCGTCTAATAACCCTTAGAATTTAACATTTATAATTTTGACACAATTAAGCACTCAAATTTAAAATTCCTAAAACCTAAAATTGAAAATTGATAAAATTTTAAATTATTGTCACAATTAATCTCTAAACTATTAATATATTCCCCAAATAGTATACAATGTGACAAATTCATATTTCAAAAATTATAAAAATAAAATAAAAATACTTATAAAACATCCATTCAGAAATTTAAAATTTATGCAATAAAACTATATAATATCAACTCAATCAATAAAATAGTAACAAAGTGAATAAGAAACACTATTTTTGTTTGATATTATTTTAATATTTATTATAATAACATCTTGTCAATTATTGTGTTCAGAAAATGTGTCTCAATCCTTTAACCAACTTTCAATGTTTTTTTTTTTTTTAAATAAATTACATACTTACTATTACTTCATATCTAGAAGCCCCTAAGCTCATACTTTCTTGCATAAGAGGACTCACATAATACAATGGTTCTTCACATGCACTTAAAACCACCCTAGAGCATTGATGCAACTAGAATTGCTAACTATAATTATGCCCAATAACCATCATAATCTATATTCTATTACTAATGCCATATTCCATATAAAAAAATAATAATATATGTTATATTCTCTTATTAACCAGTACAATATAAAATATTAAAAATCAAAATTTATAAAAAAAACAAATCACCAGGTTAAACCAAAAATTCAAAACAAATAATAATTAAAAAACAAATATTAAAATTAAAAATATTGATATTAATATCATTAAATATTATTTTTTAAAAACAAAATTGAACTAAACATTCTTATATATTAATTTTATACAGCCATGCTTTTCCTTTACATATAATCTACACTATAATGTTCAATATATTGAATTACAATTTTAAATTAATTTATTATTATGGTATATTGTTATGCCCAACATTTCAATAACCAAAAAAATTTATACACGCACACAAGGTTAATCGATATTAAGTCATCAACATATAATATATAATTATCATATTACTTTAGAATATGTCCATCAATTTTTTTTTTTTACATCAACCACGTATGCTGAGAACCCAGTTGTATAACTTAGTTGAGAATAGTTCAGCTTTCATTGAATAATGATATGACTGTTAACTCGCCCGGTGACTACACACCAGCTCATACGAGGTTACTTCAGCGCTGGTTAACCAAGGTTAGCATTGAACTCTCTAGAATCCATATCAAGCCTCCACCTATCATTACAGATCTTGAACTTGGAAATCTAATCAATGATTCTCATTGCAACCCTAGGATCAATGGTGTAAAAGAAAAGAAGGTCAATGAGGTAACCGGAAACCCTCCTCTGGTGCTGCAGAGGGGTCATTCGGTCTTTTCCGCTTTAGCGAAAATGAGATTTGCAACTTCATTGGTCACTCGAGATTCCGTGTCACATGGAGGCATCCTCCTCCTTTTCTTAGTACTGATTGAGTTTCTTGGTTGGGTCACTGGTAAATCCTTCTATTTGGCACATTTCTCTGGCTAATTACTCTTCTGTCTCCACAACTCTGTTGTGAAGTTGTATGGGCACTATCTTGGTCACTTTCCTAGTTAAGCTTGGTTATTTTAGGCTTCCCTCAGCTCTGATTGGGTACAGAACCTATGCTCGATGGCCTTCGTCGCCTTTAATAAACAAGGAGCCACTGTGGTGGCGGTAGTCCCTGCCGGGGTCTACAGCGAATTGTAAAAAGTGGATGCAAATATTATTACCAACTTAATAGAAATGACTGGAAAATTAGTAATTCATATAAGTCACAAAATAGCATCAGCATAAAATATTTCATCTTTTAACAACTCCAGCATTATAGGGCAGTTTGTCATGGATAAACCAGAGCTGGAATTCACCTTACAACAACAGTGATAACATTACAACAACAGTGATAATGTAGTAAATCGCGAATTGCAAAACTTGGAACAGTGGATGCAAATATGATGCAAATATTATTATGAACTTAACAGAAATGACTGGAAATGACTGGAAAATTAGTGATTCATATAAGTCACAAATTAGTGATTCATGTCTCCACTCTCCCACGAACCTCTCCCACGAACCTCTGATACCATGTCATCATCACTACCCTATCAAGAAAATGAAAACAAACCAAGAATCGAGAGCAAATGTCCACAACAAACTTAGCAACATCTCTCTTTTATCACACCCAATAAACCATGTCTTTATTTACAAATAAAACATAATAAAATTAGCTACCGGATCGCTGTGCCTATACTATTTTTACAACCCTGAAATAACCTCAACTATCAGAATTACATAAGTACTAGACACTGCTGCTTTCGCTGTCTTGTTTATAACTCAGTACTATTTTGACAAGGATTAAACAATCTCAACGATTGTTCTTTGGAGCAGAGCACTACCTCTTATGCAGAGGTTTTTATTCAATTGTTGGTGAAGGTGATCGATAATTCCCGCACCCCTTTTGCAGTTTTGGACAGTTACGAACATTACGCTCGTCTAAAGACATCGAATTCTTCCAACACCAAGATATCAACGTTTCAAGGCACGACAGCTTCTCTACTCGTTCACACCCGTTGAGATTTAACTCTCGAAGTTTTTCCCAACTGTAAAACTCCCCTAATTGCCTCAATTTTTTACAAGCATAAAAGGTCAGATGTTGGCAAATAAGCTATCAAGTTGCTTCTGCTTCCCTATGGTCTTTGGAATGTCTCAAAGGGGAGCCCATATTTTTAGAGGCATCTGCAAATGCAAATATTTAGGTTTCAGCTACAAGTAGATATATAAATGAAATGGGCTGAAAATATGAATCAAGACACATTTATCTACCTGAAATCCATGCTGCCACAATAGTTGTAATTTCCTCCCAGTCACTTATAACGCATCCCCTTGCGTATCGGATATGAAGGTACTGACCTCAGTGAACTTCGGTTATTACCTATTCATTGAAGAAAAGTATACAGATCTGTCATTCTCCGCGCAAAAAAAACAGATCTCTCACTTTCATTATCTACTAATTCAATGAGAAAAAACATACACTAGGCAGGTCTACCATGCTCGGAGTAAACAAACTTGAAATATTCATTTTAAATAGGCGACAAAGGTCGAAATGATTGAAGTACCTAGGTCCAATAAAACTTCAATCTTTGCTGTTGATCGTCTGCTGCAAACGACTACCAAATCAATCTGCATTGTTGGTTGTCACAAGGTTTTATAAATCGATCTCCCAAATCTATCGGCTGGATGTGGCTTGACTCCGGAAAAGATCAGAAGAATGACAGCCCCTTCACTTCATGACAACCTCGAGTTCATCCACTTCTACTATGGAAGAAATGCGTTTCCTCCTTTCACCATTTCCAGCAAACTTGCAATCGGTTCTCTGCTAGGTAGGTAACTCTAAAGATGAGATATTTCATCTTTTAACAACCCCAGCCCCAAAGCACTTAAATAAGTATCAATGTAAGCTGATCTAGTAGAGCACATTCTCTCTTCACATAGGTGCGGACATCTTTACACAGATATCCAACTGTGCATATACAGGGCAAGTAATACAGTCATAGGTGCTGACATGTTTACACAGATATCCAACTGCGAATATACAGGGCAAGTAATAGAGTGGATCTTCGCTTATTTTAAAGAAAAGGGTATTTTCATATGGAACGCTTATTAAGAAAACTAAGCCTACTACTTACAGGAACGTGAGAGTCCCTGGCGCTTCGTTTAGCATCGGTAGCAGAGAAAACGGTGTAGACCAGAACGAAGGTTCCCACAATCTCAGCACCCAAGCCATCTCCCTTGGTGTAGCCATGAGCCACAGAGTTAGCACCTCCACCGTACCCTTGGTACTCGCCTTCCATGAAGCCCTTCACAACACCAGCGCCACAGATGGCTCCCAAGCACTGACATATCATGTAGAACACAGCCCGGGGCAGAGACAGCTTTCTGGCCAAGAACAGCCCAAAGGTCACTGCAAGGTTAATGTGACCACGTGTAACACAAATATTACGCTGTTAAAACCCTCAGTGACAGAACCTTAAGCTCCCCGGGACCTTTTCATGTCATCTCAGGCAAGCTAAAAGCCAGAAAAGAGTGATTATTACATGAAATACCGGCTGTGCAATAGACAAGACAGAAGATCATTCCCCCAAAGGCCCATGCAATCCCCTGAATTCCAACAGAACTAGTGCAAACATTGTCGGCCCTCTTGACACCCATGACCCATGACCGTGAGGATCGTGATGTAAAGAAACAAGAAAGTTGCCATGAACTCTGCAATACCCGCCCTCCAGAAGGACCATGACGCTAACTCCCCGGGTTCGAACAGTGGCGCGGGACCAGGCTCCTTGTAATCCTTTTCCCTCGTCTATGCCGCATTCCCCAGCGGCTGCCTCTCGGAATACTTGTTCGCCCCGAGCTTAACGTCTTCTTCTTTTCCTTCCATTTCAACACAAAGAACCAGAGGATTCGGAGACTGCTTGAACTTAGTCGAAACAAAGCCAAAATAGTGCAGAGCAGCAAATGCAGAATGAATGAATGTGTGATGGCAATGGCAAAAGGAAGCAGATCCCACTAATTGCGCGCTGATTAAACGAACACAAAGAACCAGAGGATTCAGAGACTGCCTGAACTTAGTCGAAACAAAGCCAAAATAGTGCAGAGCAGCAAATGCAGAATGAATGAATGTGTGATGGCAAAAGGAAGCAGATCCCGCTAATTGCGCGCTGATTAAACGATTGGCAGAATCTCCAAACATATGGCTCAGTTGAACCATATGCCAACATCGGTCTGCATGGCCAACATCTGTCTTGCATGCATGCAGCACATTCAGAACCCTTACCAAAACTTAGGATAAACTATATTGTGCTTAAAATGTTCATCTCTGAATGTCTTGAAGCCTGCGAAGCCGCACATTCAAAACCCTTACCAAAAACTTAGGATAAACTATATTGTGCTTAAAATGTTCATCTCTTAATGTCTTGAAGCCTGCGAAGCCGGCAATAAGACCCTCAATTTGTTGCCCAATCAGAAATTAGATAATAACTTTTATATTATTTGTTAATATGAAAACTTAGGTTAAAATCCTGATGCACATCAACATTCTTGGTCAAACACAAGATTAATACCCGGTCAACGCCGGATCGATCACTAATAGTCCCAGGCAGGGACTAATTATTGACTTGTAAGGTTATCCATCATTACTATAACTTTGATTTATCATCTGGTGTGGTCTGGTGATGAAATTTCATGGGGTTTATTCTTGGTGACCCAGGTATGTTTATGAGTAATTCATTCAATATTTTTTTGTATTTTGGTTTATCAACATTAGGGTTTCAATTCTTTTACTTATATCTTGTTATCAGGTGTTGAAAAGTGAGACCCATGTTCGCAGTGTATAGGGATAGAGTCTTTGGTTACCAATTGATTGTTTCTTTTGTCTTGTAAGTTAGAAAAATAGCCTTTCCTGGCTATAGTTTCAGCTCAGAAGTGTCACTTCAACTAAATTTCAAGTCCTATGAGTTCGACAATTCGTAGAATTGAGGGTTTCTAGTTTCTACCTTATGATTAAAGTATTTTAGCTTTTAGGTACAAGATTGTGGCCACGACATGACTTTTGTCACTTCTTTGCATTATAATACATTGAATTCATGGCATGGCCATGTTCTTATTGGTCTGTAATTTTCATTTCGATTATTTAGATTACTTGTAGCTTATCTTAAAGGGTTTAATACATTGTTTCAAATGTTGGAATGTAATGTTTTTTACACAAATATGGACGTTCATCAACCTACATTTACTCCAATCTATTTTTCCTGTGTGCAAATCTTGTTTATTGGTTTGTGCCAACTCTATCTGAATTTCTCGAATAAGTTTGGTGGCTTACACTATGTTTAGAATCCTTCCCAATAGTGTGATGTGGACTATCTCTCAACTCTGCAGAATTTTTGAAGTGGGCAAATATGCTCTATAGACCACCACCTCATTTTTGTGTTCTTCGCTTCCAGAATCAATTACATTACCTCTATGGAATTCACAGTTTCATATAATCATTATTTTCAATTGAATGTTGAATTAAGCTTGAGGGTTTTATTCCTGTAGCAAGGGTTTCTAAGAAGAACGAGGTTTGCACACCTCAAGAAGGGCACGAGTCATTTTTATTAATTTCATGGGTTTCAACCTCGAACCATGTGTGAATTTGTATATGTTGGATTGTTGTAAATTAGTTTTCCTCTCAGAAATTGATGGTTTAAAAATCATTGCACTTTAATTTTCTTATAACACATTTGTTGTGATAAAGATGGGTTTGTATCTCCTCATGAGATATAGGTTGGTTATTATGTGACCAAGTAATTTCGTAATTTGTTAACTGTATTATCTTGCTCTTTTTCCCAGTTATATTTTCATGCCGACCACTCGGATTTGGACAAAATTAATTAAATAAATATGTTTCCATTTGTTATGATACATAGTTTCTTACAAATAATGTTTCTCTATATTGATTGACAATAACATAGTTATGTCTATGCATAAATTATTTGGTGCTAATCCACTTTCTCTATGTTACTAGTATTGTTAAAGAGAAATGAAAATACTTCTTAATTATTTTGGATGCATATTCCATTGTTCATAGTAGGTTAGGGTCTAGACGAGTTACTAGGTTGCCAACTTAAGTTAGCTTGACCCAGAGACTAAATTGGCCCTTGCCAGACTCTGAAATAACCTTGTTTCACCTGACTTAGAATCAAGTACTTCTACTAGTTAAGTCTCATTGCTTTTCATTCCTTTGTTGTGGCTTCCTTAACTTGTAACTTACAATCAACACTATTATTTTCTTCTGGATTAACTTAAGTGTTCGTGGAAGCATGTGATAGGAGATACATGCCAAGTATGTGATAGGGGATCAACTAAAAATAATGAGATTTCTCGCATGCTTCATATGTCATGCATAAAACAGTGAAGGAAAATATTTAAGTGTCTTATAAAGAAAACATCAACGATAGTGATTTTGAATCATGGTTCTAACTCACACATTAATGCCATTTATTATGGCCAAATAAGTAGGAAGACCTCATCCCATTATATGGGATACAAAAGTAGAAATAAGTCTGTTGCGGAACTTAGTTAGAATTCATTTTTTTTCACAGAAATAATATCTCCATTAACAGAGGAATATATCTTGATTCAGAGAAAGAATTTTCTCATGGAAGATAAAGGAAAAATTACCTATCTAAAATGCAGTTGTCTATAATGGGACTTTTTGAAAACGTGGGTTGTTCTGGTCAAAATCCGGCAGCAATTTATTGGAATCGCAAGTTTGATAGCTAGTTTCTGCACAATCAAAGCGTCCTAAGGGTTTTTCAATTGCTGAATCCAAATATGCAGTTAAAAAACCATTTTAACTACAATAAATCAAGATTTAACTTCAATTTCTAAAGGCGGATTCTGTTACAGGAATCTCCAAAAAGTCGCATTATAGACAACTCCATCTAAAATAACTTAAATAAGTGCCACCTGTTGTACATTTTTCATAAATATCGATGAAGGATTTACCATGAATAAATCTAAGATTATGTTACTAAAGTCCTTACTTTTCATTAGCCGTAATGATTCATTTTGGGACTGACGCTCTGGCGACTTATGCTACTGTAGCGTATAACCCTTGTTTTGTTCTACATAAAAAAAAGTCAATGTTTATTTTCACAACGGTTTACAAAAGTACTAATGCGACCTTTCATCATAAACATAACGACATCAATATTTTCACTTACACACTAATGCAAAATATTTACGGTTCCTTTTATGTTCGCTATCTCAGCTTAAGGAGAATTGGGTTTTTTGGTCTCTACCTAGCCGACAAAATGTTAATTTTTGTGTATTTATATGCATGAATGCATGCAAACGACACTGCTCCGACTAGATTGTGCTTAACAAGTTGGAAGTAAGCCGAAAACAATATTTAAGTGTCCTTATAAAGAAAACATCAATGATAATGATTTTGAATGTTTTTTCTAACTCACACTTTAATACCATTTAATTTGGCCAATTAAGTAGGAAGGCCTCATCCCATTATATGGCAAAGAAAAGTAGAAATAATTTTGCAGTGGTACTCAGTTAGAATCCATCTTTTCACAGAAAGAATATCTCTATTAAGAGAGGAGAATATCTTGATTCAGAGAAATAGTTTTCTCATGGAAGAGAAGGGAAAAAATTCTTGTCTAAAATAATTTTAAAAAGTGCTTTGAATCTCTTGCTTCACCCATTTGGGTGACCCTTAAATTTATGCCAATTGTAACTATTTGCTACATGTTGGATTTTTTCATAAATATTGATGAAGGATTTACCATGAATAAATCTAAGATTATGTTCCTAAAATCCTTACTTTTCATTAGCTATAAGCTTTCACTCTGGGAATAAAGTTGGAGCGACTTATGCTACTGTAGCGTCTAACATTTCTTTTTTCCTATGTAGAAAAAAGAGTCAAGGTTTCTTTTCATAACTCTTTACAAAAGAAAGTACTAATGTGTACTTTCATCATAAAAATAATGACATTAACATTTTTTCTTACATCAAAATTTTCGTTTACACACTCATGCAACTTATTTAGTGTTCCTTTTATAATTACTACACATTGGGCACTTTATTTTTTGAAGTCACCCATTTACTGGATGGTGGCAATCATCTTGGCTTAAGGGGAATTGGGTTTCTTTGATCTCTTCTTATTCGATGAGATGTTAATTTTTCTGTATTTATATGCATTAATGCATGAAAATGGGATTTCTCTGAAGTAAGTTGGCAGTGAGCCGTCGACAACACACAAATCCCCAAACTAGTTTCCGCATTTCCTCTTCTTCTATCTCTCCCTTTATTTTTATTAGTTTCACATGCATGCCTATAACTTTAATAAATAAAAGAATCTCTTTGTAATTACCGTATGAGCGAGGGGTGAAAATTCCTTACTATTTTTAAGAAAGATGACCACCCAATGTCTGCAAGGCCAACCCAACATCTGTAACACCAACCGTAAGAAGCACAACGCACTGAGGAAATTCAATTGCAGCTAGAAACTCCAAGAAACACCCAGACATGACCTCAAAAATACATAAACATCAAATTCCAACACCATGTAACCCAATCTATAATTCCATCACAATGTCAACCATTCTAACATACATCACCATGCAACCCATTTTAGCATCCACGACTATTAATTATTTTAATTATTTAATTATTAACATTTTTTACATTTTTACAGGTGTTTCATATTTTTTACTCCATAAAATTAATACAGCTGCAAACACTACCTTGCATTCGAGAAAGATGCACGAGTGGTACATAAATTGTAATTTATAATAACATTTATTAACTCGCTTAATTTTCAATATACTAACTCGTTTTTATTCCATAACTTTAATAAAGCCGCCAACACTACCTTGCATTCGAGAAAGATGCACGAGTGGTACATAAACTATAATTTATTATAACATTTATTAACTCGCTTAATTTTTAACCAGTAAAAGCTCCACTATAATAGTGGAGAAGTAGCTATCTCAATTTTACACCGTCGCGAACAATTTCAAGGTCAATTTTACGACATGTGTCCTCCACATCAAATGTCATCGCTTCCCTCTCTCGTTCGTTTGAGCTGTAGATTTAACATTTAGACAAAGAATAACTTGACATATTCACTCCTCATTAAATCCCGCCCATCCATTATTAATAAGAAAGAAAAGTTAACAAACCTCCACCAATAAATTAATTCATTTTAACTATAAAATAGTTTAATGATATCATGTCAAATCAATAAAAGTTATTAATGATATTTTAATTATAATATATTTTAATAATAACATGTCAAATCAAATATTTACAACTCGAGATTTGATTGAAATTTAGTCATAAATATTGACATTGATATGTTTACTATGATGACACTTAGTGGTATATAAGTTTTTATTTTATTTTATTTATTTTTTTTTTATTTTATTTTTTTCTTTCTGAAAATACTATTTACCCCCATAATCAGTCACTTCAATTTATAACCATAAAAAAAAGAAGAAATATTAAAAAAATTAAAATTATTTATATTTTAATTTAAGTTTAATATTATTTTAAACTTTAATGACATGATAAAAATGGATTATTGGTAAGATATCTATGATATTGGGTGCAACATAGATAATGGATATGTCGCAGCCTTCACAATTTTATTTTGTTGCTAGATGAAATTATGTGTTGTATTTTTTTGGGATATTTAGATTACTTGTTTGGCATAATTGAGTGTTATCCACTTTTTCTAGGTTTCAGTTTTATGTGACTTTTGGCCCTTTGTGATAGGCTTATAGAGTAGATTCTTTACTCAAGAATAGACTCTTTACATTATTGGAATCATGATTCTTGTAAAATAGACTCCCTAGATTACTCAATCCATTTACCACTTATTAAAATAAATAAATATATTATTTAATGAAAAAGTATCATATAATTTATAAAAATAAATAAAATAAATAATCAATTATTAATTTATTAATTGACATATACATAAGTATTATATAATTTATAACTAGCATGACCACATTCACAGTAGTAAATGTGGTTGATATAAGCTGATAGGCCTATATCATTAGCGATTGCACCACATATTGCAAAGGAAACACCCTAAGGCAGTAGCATAAGAAACAATACCATAGAAGAAAGATGTAAAAATTTTATGCAATTTTGTTTCTTTAGTAGTGTTTGTTTTTTTTATCATATGTTATGTTTCAAGGAGATTCCAACTAGGCTAATGTTCCCAAATATGTTCGAAGTGAAGGTAATACACAACACTTAACTCCAAAGGATTTATGAAAATGCTCTTCATTAAGATTCAAGAACTGTTATAAGTAAATGATTTAAATAAAACATTTCATTGCACAAGTTATCTCATATCACCTTAATTCAGAATGCAATGGATAGTAGTTTTTGTTCATTAGACATTGGTCTAATTTTATGACGAAAGCTTAATAGGAATAATTTAATAGTAAGGGGAACATTAATGAACTCGGTCATCATTTGTTATATGATGTTATTAATTCAGTTACTTGTTTCCTTTTATCCCTATTTCACTCATGCAAAATGTCCAAACTATAAAACAATGGTATTAGTTTATTGTCTCTCTGGAACATTGTATTTTATCTAACTCGATCATTTCCATAGCCTTAACTAGGTGCTCGTTATTGTGTTTCCATAGTGACTAAATTTATTCAAATGCATTTCATAAATTTGGTTTAATAAATTTTGGTGGAAAACCAATATATTTCACATTGTAGAAATGAGTGCACATTGGTTGGGATAAAATTGTATTTCTCTTACAATGTGATGATGTCATCTAAGTCTTGAATCTTTCTCGCCACTTATGAAATTACGCATTCTAATTGTTATTTGACCATGATGATATTAGCATCATAATCCTTGATTGTGAGAATATTCTTTAAGAAGTCAATGATAAGTTGCACAATTTGTTCCCCACAATTGTGAAAGTAAAGGAGAAATTCAATAACATTATGCTTGAAAACTTCATAGTAAGAGTCTTGATTCATGAAGTTTTTTGTCTTCTCCTTTTTCGTTTTAATTTGTGTGTCATCTCAAAAAATGTTTCTCCAATAACCTACATTATTTCTATCTTAGCGGTGACATTTCCATTAGGTTTTATTGCTTCACATTAACCACAACTAAGTTTGTAGTTTCAATTGAAAATTTCATGCCTCCATTCCATTTTTTCTATTAAAGGAAAAGATTCCTAAAAACTATAAATGAATCCTCATCATGAAATATAGGAGGTAGCTTATTAATTATCTATTCATCCATGGTGTCATCTCCATGTTGTTCGTAGCTTCACGAGTGATGCCTAAGCCTCATGTTAATGCATTGATACTTTACATGGGAGACTTGCGGATGATTTTTTTTAAGGATGCATGGCCTTGAATGATATTGTATTGAGCCTACATGATGGTCATAGTACCTATTGGGTCGACCCCTTAGGATATACCAAAATATCATTGTTGCTCCATCTTAATCATCACTTGGTCATGTATTCTACACAATTTTAGGATAATCTATATTCTTTCAAAATATATCATATTTTAAATATTTGAGTAATAAGCTAGTAACAATCTAAGATCTAAGGAAGTAAATCTACATAGTAAAATGTTTTAGCATAATACAAGATCTATTGTGATGCATTATTCTAGTGAAATATCCATGGAAATGTATGAGACATTTTTCATTGTGAATTTCCTAGCTTAAGTGATACCCAATAATGTATACGATTGATGTTAAAAAATTTCCAAAATAAGGTTCCTTCAACATTCTTTTCATGATCCATAAGAGAAAGGTAAATCTTATGCATCCTATTGTCACTCACTGCTTTATAAAGTTATCAGTTGTCAAGAGTACAGAAAAGCAGCGAAGTTTGAAGCCATTTACCAAGTCATAGAATCTCTTTAGTTTTACTTAGTCCCTCTCCATTGTGTAGTGCTCATGATAAGATTTCCAATGGTATATGGAAGTCCAAAAATGGACTTTTGGATCCTAAGTTAGAGCAGATTGAAGATAGGGATTCTGTTGCCTTGAAATGAAAGAGAAGAGTATATTGGACAGCCTCGGGATCAACAAATGACCATATCGCAATCCCGCATATTGGACATATCACAATCCCACATATTGGTCATATCGCATCCCACAATCCCACAGTGCCACATCTCGCAGCCCCACATCCCACAGTATTGCAGTCCCATGATCCTGAACATCAAAACCTCGCAATATCAAGAAATCACCAATTGGCTGAGCTCTGAGCACAGTCCATCGACTTATCCCACGGTTCGATAGTCCCACAATCCTACATTCCCATTATATCGTAGTCCCACAATATCGACACATCTGTGATCGGCAATTCGGGACATGATCGGGGTTAAAAAAGATTGAAAAATGGAAATTCGCTGATATAGTGTTAAATCATTGGGGAAGGCCAAAATCATTTAATGAAGGAAATCGATAGGAAGCCAAGGCTAGGCAGGCCTTTTTCTCTCTCCTCCAAGGGCCCATGTCGCAGACTACCATTGGTCCTTATAAATGATTGGCAGCTGACATCATCATGATGTGGCAGTACAACGCTGACAGGGTGATATAGAAATGACGTGGCAGTACAAAGGACACGTGGCACACAGATTCATTTTTTCAATGGTCCTATGGGGCCATTTCTAGGTGACATGTGTCACCACTCAAGAAGTTCCACATGGCACTAATGATGTCATCTTTCTCACTTATCGGTGATCAACGAAGGTAAAAGGTCACAACTCCAGTTATAAGGCTTGCGATTGCGATATGCAGGGACTTCCCCGGATGTAATATTTTATGTATTATAGTTTAGGAGGAACCCACATCTGGACAGGCAACGTACACTATGAAAAGAAGTGGATGGGTCTCTTCCTCTCCCATGTTGCGATTGTGATACCCTGGGTAGGCCCAATCCCACATATCATGGATCGCAGGTGTCAGGGGGTGTTATTAAAGGAAAGAACTATAAAACGCCAGTGTGTAGGATATTACGCAACAAAGGAAAAAGGTCCCTAGACAAGAGTCTAATGGCTCTAGCGCCTCAGGGCTAGGCCCCAGTCATAACCCTCAGTCCCCTTATGGAAAAATATAAAAGGGGGCTAAGTCACAGGGGGCCAAAGGCAATCTGGACTTGTTTTTCTACGACATCTTTTAGAGTAGAGGTCTTGATGTTGTAATGGTTTGATAACATTGTGTAGAGATTTAAAGGTCGGATGGGTTGAAAACTTTGGTATTAAATGAAGGCATGGGGTAGTGGCACACTGATATGGGCTAATCTTGTAGAAGCCCCTACAACAAGAAACCAAGAACTACATAGCCGCAGAAATGGATTTGACAACTTCACTACACGACTGCTGTGAGTAAATGACAATATGGGAGGCTCAGGAAGACTTAGCACGTCAGCACGGTGCTCCACTTCGTCGCACAACAAAGGAATACTACAACACACTCCATTCCAACTCTACGATAGGCATTCCCAGTTGACCCGTTCCCTACACCAGAGAACGAGCTATATAGGTAGTTAAGGTGTAGGTCACAGGAACCAATCGAGCGGTAGGAGAAGCACATCACAGCTGAGACATGGCTTGACTAGAGGCCACTCACAAGAACATTAGAGGGGACACTTCTTCCATTTTATTTCCATTTTCCTCTTTCTTTTCATTATTATGTAATTTTTGTTTATTTCCAAGAAGGGACCGTATCCTGATTGTAATCATTCTAGGTAGCATAGCTTGGCACACCTAGACAACTAGTCTATGAGACAGCCAGATCTTAGGTGAAGATATTTTGTAAATGTAATCCAAGCTCCCCCTCTTCTTATAAATAGGGGGAAGAAACACTAACAAAAGGTTCCAGAATTTCTCAGCCATAGGGTCTGAATTCTGAGATGCCACTTTGGTTCTATTTGTTAATTCATGGGGGACTTGACTGATGTTGTGCTGAATGTTATGGACTGGTATGTTGGACTCATGTTGGATTAATGAAACTCCTTGGTGATTCCAAGAATGATCAATTTGAAGCATGTTTCCTCTTGGTAAATCATTTTTAATGTTTTTTCCCTTCTCTGTAATAGTATAACGAAGCTGTTGGTTTCTCTCTAATTCATGGATTTATCTTGGTTGTAAAATATAGAACAATACCTGTGCATAATCTAGATTTACTTGTGTTATTCACTAGCATATAGTACCTGTAGAAATTACAGATTTACTGGTACATTTGACTAACGTGCATTTCCTATGTTCGCTTTGATTTACTTATGCTTTTGGAAAACAATGATACCCATATTATATTGGGCCTGAAACATGCTTTTGTGCTCCATTGTTTCTATCACTCCACCTCCTTCCTCTTCCATATTTCTACTGGAACGTTGTTGCTGAGGATTTTGTTTGTTACAACCCTAACTACCTATTTCCCTCCTTCCTCTCTTCCTCTCCATGATTACTACAATCTAAGTATTAAGCTGTCTCATTGTTGTGTGTTGGCCACCATAAGAAGACATTTATTGTTGGGCAGCGGATCCCCACCGTTGCAAGTTTTTGGGGTTTAATGCACGAGTTTTGGTCGATGTAATATAAAGACCACACAAAATTCGAGTGTGGTGCGTGAGAGTCTAGGGTTGTCCACCCTAAAATAATGTAACTTAATATAAAGTGTGTTGGCCTACCCATGGTTTGCGGACCATGGGATTGTATAAATAGAGCGAGGCTCTGACGGTAAAAGTCAGTCTTGAAGACTTTTGATAGATAGATAGATGTGAAGGTGTGGTTAGACTATAGAGGTGAATTAAAGTGTACTGGGTTGTAATAGAGGGTAGAGGCTCTGCAGCTGAGTGCGCAGAGACCTAGTAGAGTTTGCAGCGAAGTTCATGGACCCCTGTAGCTGAGTGCGCAGGGTAGAGTTGAGTTTGTACTGGATCAAACTTTGTAAACATCATAAATAAAGATATGCTGGTTGACATATTGTGCATCTGGTTCATAGATCGGTATTTAAATGTTATGTATTGATGATATCTGTTTATTTATCTACGTGCACTTATATGTATGCTTATGATTGAGAATCTTCTTAGTAATTAACGAACAAACCTTAATTAAGGAAGAATTGGGTAATTAACATTGATTGCACTGCGGCTGAAGTTGCGCGAAGGCGGTTCCACAGGACACCAGAAGCTTTCGAATACCCGTAATCTAGTAAGCGCGAAGGTTGGATCGAGCATCGATCCCCCACATCAAGACATTCCTAGGGTGCAAAAACCTAGTTCCAACACCTTCACATACTACCTTGGGTGAGACCTCAGTCTGCACTCCACAGACTGTTGCCGAAAGGGCTAGTAGTACCGGGATTTGCTTGGCTAAACTCACTGTTGAACCTGGTTCAGGCCCCACGTAGCCAAAAAATGGTTCCATTGTCGAGACCGGGATCTGTGTAGGTTTTAACCCCGTACAGAAATTACTTGCATAAGAATTCTAAAACACATAAAATAAATAATGCGAGAGTATAACACATAAAACAAATATACACAGAGACTTTCCCCTAGATCCCAAAACCGGGAGTACCATCTTGATTTTTCTTTATATTCCTTTCAATGTTATAGTACAGATTTATACATGCTAAAGCATCCAATACCATGGACTGAAAACCATCGCGTCCCAAACCATGGACCAGAAACCATCACGTCCAAAAACATGTGCGAAAATCATGCACAAAATCATAGGTGGGTCTGCTCAACCTAACATAGGTTTCAAAACCAAAATTTTCCGAGGCGCTGCCCTGGACCTCATAGAGTGGGGTTATCTGCACCCCTCAAACCCCTTGTGACCCCCCCTGCTACACAATCGGCGCAACAAAGGGGGGGCTCTGCCCCCCTCTAACCCCCTGGTTAACTATGTGGGCTAGTCGTGGAAAGAATATAACACAACCCAACAATCTGCCTAAGGGATGTCTGATGTCATGCCATTGGAACCCAACGAAGAAGGAAATTGAAGAGTGGTTGGACCAAAAGATTCACAAGTTCGTGACACAAGGAAACAAAAATCCACAAGTATCTAAGAAAAGGTGGCTAGATCGCTACGTGTATACAGAAATCCACGAATTTTCTTCACATCATTTCCATCTAAGCTGTATGGGTGGATCGCAAGATTAGCTGACAGCTAGGGAAGGTGTAAGCTCGACCAACCCATAGTGTGGACTCTAGAATTAGTACGCAAACTAGAGGCATTGGAAGACAAATCGCGAGAGCTATGGACCACTGGCTCAACGAATAATAGGGGGATTTAGCACTGAATTCGCGATAGACATGACCGTGAGCTACATCGAAGCAGAATGAAATTTTCTCAAAGGACCGTAAGGTAAGTACATCAAATCTTTGAATAATTGGATTAAGATGTTGTTATGTGAAAAATAGGTTATGCGAATAAGTTAATGTTTGGAATGACATGGAGCGGAAAGATCTACAAAAATAGTGTGGAATTAGAGAACAGTCTGTTAATTTCACTGTTGCGGGAGAGCGAGGAAGAGCTCATTCAATTCTCTCCAAGAAGTGTGGTCAGGTTGATAAAGCAGCATATTCCACAGTTACCACCTCCACCCATGCCACCACCTGCTTCACCTCCCTCCCCTCCATCTCCACCCACTCCACCTCCACTAACCCCTCAGTTCAGCATGGCAAATGTGATCAAGCTACTTATATTTAGAGGAGTAGGGAATGAGGATCCGGACCAGTTCTGGTTCATGATAAGACCGGTATGGGAAGCACAAGGGGTCACAGATGACAACATTAAGAAGGCTACACCAGTGAGCACACTGCAAGATGCATTGATGTGGTATATTAAGAATTCCAACAATCACCCAAATGCAGGGATAACAGAGATCCAGAATGTGTTGAATAGAGAATTTAGCCGATCAAAGTCCGAGCCACAGTCAATCATTGGGTTTAAAGAGACCGCGATGCTCCTGGGCGAGACCGCCTGAGATTTGGATTAGTGACTGAAGAGTACAATCACGAGGCTAATATGACGCTCACAAATGTGTAACACCATGCATGGTTTGTGGCATCCTAAACACCGCACCCAAGGACAGTGCTATCACAACACAAGCTTTCAACCTAGGCCGAAGCGTTGGAAATGGTGATGAGGTTGCATGAGACCCTGATACAAGACCCTAGGTTGGGAGTTCAACAAAGCCATGCACAACTCCACAGTCAATACTTCGAGGTGCAAAGTTTGAAGCATGATAGGGCACTGTGGCCAGAGGCGTGTGAGGAAGTATGGTGCATAAAATGCAAAGGCCAGGGCCACCACAAAGATCACTATCCAGTATTTGTGAATTACTTGGTAGAAGGGGGACCCATGTTGTTGAGACCAGAAGCATAGGAAAGGCTGAGTATGACACCTGCGTTATGGTGCATGATCTATCAAATAGGAGGAAAACACATGATGAACAATTGTCATCTGTTGCAAAAGTATATAAAGACTCTACAGTAGCTGTTTTGTAATTTTCATAGGTTAGTAGGCCATGCTAAGAGCACTTGTCATAGTTATGAGTTAATGCTAGAACAGACTCTAGTCTATAGAATGCAGATAGAAATGCGAGCCCTCGACCCAGCTGCGGGGATGACGTGCGCTGGATTTTAGGGGCAGGGTCGAGAACAAAGAGGAATGGGACCAGGAAGGGGCCGCAGACAGTTGATTTTCTACAATTACAGAGGACCAGGGCACTACGCCCGTGATTGTACTAATCTGACGAGAAAATCTTGTTCATATTGTGATCAGTTTGATCATGAAATAATAGATTGTCCTATGTTGATCACACATATGCGCAAGAAAGGGGTACTCCAGTCTCCTCCAACTCAGAATATCCAAATGATGAAATCTGAACCCCATGAAGAAGACCCCAACGTAAATATTATGCTTAGAAGTGGTGTGACCATAGGGGAAGATAAGGGGAAGCAGCCTGAGGAAGATACATGGGTTCGCAAGGCCCCTGCAAAGGAATCTGAGTTTGATTTGGAACACACAAAGGAGATGTTTATGGAAGCTAAGAAGAGCTTCATGGAAGCCTCCACTTTAGGTAGTAAGGATCAACCGGAGCCAGGGATGGATCCTTCCATGCTTACTACCTTTCTGGAGACACGCATGAAGCTTTTGCACGAAAATAAGGCAGTTAAGGGTCTTCAAGAGCTAATCACTCAGTGTACGGGGTTGGGAGAACTACGCGTAGTCTGGAAACTGGGAAAGCACACATTATGCACTGGAAGGGAGATGAGATTGATGGTGCAAATTGGTGAATACGAAATGGATCAAGTAATCCTGGACCTGGGTTCGGATGCGAATGTGTTACCTAAGAAAACCTAGGAACGCATGGGTAGGCCTCCATTGGAGTGGTCCCCTATTCAATTACGAATGGCAAAAAAACAGAAGATCATTCCCATGGGAAGGTTGCAAGGAGTAACAGTCGATATTGAAGGCGCAAGCACATAGATGGACTTTGAAGTGATAGAGATTGTCGATGACAACAATCCTTATCTGGCATTGTTAGGAATCGATTGGGCAACTGATATGAATGGAGTCATCAACCTGAAGAAGAGGAAGATGATATTCAAGAAAAAGTCACTATGCATAGTAGTTCCGCTAGACCCAGCTGAAGGAGCGCAGTACAATGAACCTGTGCACAACGATGAGCTAGATTGTATCTACAAGATAATTGCGTGAGATCATGATTGGGTGAATCCGACTGCAGATGGAAGGATCTCATGGGAGTGTGCAAGTTCTGCACCTCGGATTCAAACAAAGAAGATGAACGTTGGCACAATCGGTTGAATGAAGTAACAACACTGAATTGCAACATGATGATTAGATCACTGCATTACGTCACAACATAGGCCCAAGATTTGCCAACATATGATGGATTGACAGGGGTGGATGAATTCTTGAGCAAGTTTGAAAGCATAGCACCAAAACAACAGTGGTTCAATGTGTTGAAGTGGGCACTGCGAGCAACCCTTGCGTGTTGGTGGGGAACACACCAAGGAAGTTTTGAGAACTGGCCCGGATGTAAAAGGATGATGCGCCTCTAGTTTGGAAAACACAATTACAGATAGAAAATAAATACGATGGACAAGATGATTCGTGCACGCACCTCACGAAATGGACAAAGGCCTACGAAGAAGAACCATAGCTTGAATGGGTACATTTATTCTACCATACCCTGGATGTCATACCCATGAATTGGTATACTGAGACAGAACTCTAGCATGGTACGAGTGAGAGGGATATCTTGTGCGAGGGATTTTTGCTAACATTCACATTTGAAGACCGATGGTCAGATATTGTTGATGACGCATTGCAAGCAGTAAAAGCTGCCATCTTCAAAATACCACAGGAGCCATTGGAAGTGCTGCAACCAGCATGGAAGACCCAGTTAAGCAGTGCCCTAGAATGTTATAATGTGCAGGTAGAAAAGGATGAGGACAACCCCCGAAACATTAATATTCCACAAACTGCAGGCTGTCGCGAGGTTCGAGGACCATAAATTGAGGATCTCGACATCACCGCACTGCTAAAAACTAAGTAGGTAAACATTGGCACAGACGAGAAGCCGAAGTACGCGATGCTTGGAGACTCTTGGGATGATGCTACAGTAGATAAGGTCGCTGAGTTACTTCGTGAATATCAAGACTTGTTCCCGGCCAAAATCACAGACTTAATGGGGATCATTGGTGACTTGGGAATGATGAGGGCACCTTGAAACCGGATGTGAAGCCAGTTAAGCAACAACCTTATCGCTTGAATCCAAAGTATAAAGAAAAGTTCTGCGATGAATTAGACAAAATGCTCGCTGCCAGAATTATTGAACCAGTGGAAGAATTTGACTGGGTGAGTCCTATGGTAGTACATGAGAAAAAACAGAAGGGCGAAATTAAAATCACACTAGACCTCAGGAAGCTTAACGATGCTTGTGTCCACGATCCATTCTCAACACCATTCACAGATGAGGTATTGGAGAATGTGGGCGGTCAGGAAGCGTAGTCATTCACGGATGGCTTCTCCAGGTACCATCAGATCAAGATCATGCCGGAAGATAGGAGCAAGACAACCTTCACAACAGAATGGGGCTGCTTTCAATACACCGTTATGCCCTTTGGACTAAAGAACATGCCAACAATATTTTCACGCATAGTGGTGGCCACATTCAAGGAATACATACACAAGTTCTTGGACGTCTTTCTGGACGATTGGACTGTTTTTGGTTTAGCTAAACACCATATAGCGAGCTTACATTTGATGTTGAATACTTGCCGCCAACACTAGATTGCGCTGAACCTTAAAAAGTGCACCTTCCTTGTTCCCTTTGGAAACTTCCTAGGCCATGTGGTCTACAAAAACGGCTTGATGGTGGATCCTGTAAAGATTGTTGTTATTCTGAATTTGGAGGCGTCGCGAAGTGTTAAACAACTACACGCTACTTTGGGGCACACAGGGTATTATAGAAAGTTTATTAAGAGCTATGCCCAAATAACAATGCCAATGGAAAAAATATTGAAAAAGGATGCTACATATTGCTGGAATGATGATTGTATGAAAAGTTTGGATGTTCTTAAGGAAAAACTAGCATCCTCTCCCATCCTGGTCTTCCCAAAATGGGACGTGGAATTTCATGTACATGTTGATGTGTCGTGCATTGCTTCAGGAGCTGTACTCACGCAGGAAGGCACGGAAGGCGTGGATCACCCGATCGTGTTCACGAGCTGACGGTTGTCCAAAGTTGAAAAGAACTACTCTACTACTGAGTGTGAAAGGTTAGCAATGGTCTACGTGCTCCAGAAATACCGACACTATTTACTTGGCGGGCACTTCAAGATGTATATCGATCACTTCGCATTGAAATACTTGGTGAATAAGCCTGTGTTGGGGGGGTGCATATGTAGATGGCTATTACTGTTTCAAGAATAGGACTTTGAGGTCATCGTCAAGCCATGATGCCTAAATGCGGGACTAGATCACTTATCACGAATTGAGATAGATGAGGAGGCAACAAGTTTGGAGGAGGGACTACTTGATGCACAACTCTTTGCAGTGCGCATCACGGATGACCATTTTGAAGATATAATCCATTTTTTAACGACAGGGACCGCGCCGAACGAGTATTCGGTCCAGCAGAAGAAGGAATTGATGGTGTGCGTGACAGACTTTTCTGTCATTGCGGGACACCTCTACAAATTGGGAAATGATGAGATATTACACAGATACATACTTGAATTTGAACGCAAACAAATCCTCATGGAATCACATGGGGTTGTCATAGGAGGACACTATGCTAGCCCTGTGACGACACAGAAGATTCTTTGCGTTGGGCTATGGTGGCCAACCTTGCACCAAGATTCGAAAGCACACTGTCGGGCCTGCAACATATGTCAAAGGACTAGAAAACCATCATGAAGGGACAAGATGCCACTCAATCCGCAGATGACAATGCAGCCATTCGAAAAATGGGTAATCGACTTTGTGGGGCCAATCAAACCCCAAGGGAAGACGGGTGCATGCTACATCATCACCGTGACAAAGTACTTGACTTGATGGGTGGAAGTACAGCCGGTTAAGGACTGCATGGCCTCTATGGTCACAAAATTCTTGTTTGATAATGTGTTGACACATTTTGGGTGCCTGAAGATCTTAATGATTGACCATGGAACACACTTTCCGAACGAAACCATCAGTGCACTGGCCGAGGAGTTCCAGGTGTATCATTAGCAAAGTACACTGTACCATCCGCAAGCCAATGGACAACAGAAGCATTCAACAAAATTATGGAGACTGCGCTAACCAAGGTATGTAATGCGCAGTGAAATGACTGGGACCTACACATCCCTGTTGTGTTATAGGGATATAGAACCATGTGCAAAAAATTGATGGGTCAGACATCTTTTAGGTTAGTCTATGGCAAGGAAGCAGTCATGCCGATGGAATACATCGTACCCAGTTTGTGAATAGCAGCACTTAAAGGCATATCGGACTGTGAAGCCTTATAAGAGAGACTCGTGCAACTAGAAGAACTCGAGGAAGAATGGTTTCTGGCAGGATTCCATCAACAAGTACAGAAACATGAAAAAGCTTAGCACAAGAGCCATATCAAGTTGCACACATTCAAGGTAAATGATTTAGTGTTGCTGTATGATAGCAAGTTCAAAACATTTCCTAGAAAATTCAGAATGCATTGGTTGGGACCATACGTAGTAAAGGAGGTCATAGATGGAGGTGTGGTCTAGCTAGTCAAGCTTAATGGATAACCCTTCCCCACAAGAGTAAATGGCAATCGTCTAAAGCCCTACATGGGTGGCCAGTTGTTTGACTCACCGACCAAAGTACAGTCCTCACGACCCGAGAATTCGGACAAGGGGGTAGGACTATAAACACAGGTACTAGAAGCTGACATCAAAATAGAGAATCAAGTCAGGCACAAAGGATTTAGACGCAGAAATGGAGCCGATCCAGCCGACGACAGCATGATCAGCTATGGGCTTATGTGAAGTGCATAAGTTGCAAGATGGACTTCGTGCAAGGATTGTTGCACTAGCTGAGTGACTCGGGATGAGTCACGATGATTGTGTTGAGGGCCTATTGGGTAGCGGATCCCCCCCATAGCAAGCTTTTGGGGTTTAAAGCCCCAGGTTTGGTCAATGTAATGTAAAGACCCTGCAAAATGTGAGCTTGGAGCGCGAGAGTCTAGGGTTGTCCACCCTAAAATAATGTAACTTAATATAAAGTGTGTCAGCCTAGATTGGATAAATAGAGTGAGGCTCTAAGTGTAAAAGTCAGCCTTGAAGATTTTTGATAGATAGATAGATGCGAAGGCATGGTTAGACTCTAATGGTGAATTTGAAGTGTATTGGGTCGTAATAGAGGGTAGAGGCTTTGCAGCTGAGTGCGTAGCTGAGTGTGCAGCCGCCTGCAGCTGAGTGTGTAGGGTAGAGTTGAGTCTCTACTGGATCAAACTTTGAAAACATCATAAATAAAGATCAGTTGGTTGACATATTGTGCATTTGGTTCATAGATCGATATTTAAATGTTATGTATTGATGATATCTGTTTATTTATCTGCGCGCACTTATATGTATGCTTATGATTGAGAATATTCTTAGTAATTAACAAACAAACCCTAATTAAAGAAGAATTTAGTAATTAACATTGATCCTACGGCGGCTGAAGCTGCACGAAGGTGGTTCCACAGGACACAAGAAGCTTTCGAATACACGTAATCTAGTAAGCACGAAGGCTGGATTGAGCATTGATCTCCCACATTAAGACATCCCTAGGGTTCAGAAACCTGGTTCCAACACCCTCCCATACTACCTTAGGTGAGACCTCAATCCACGCTCCGTAGACTGTTGCCGAAAGGGTCGGTAGTACCGGGATTTGCTTGGCTAAACACACTACTGAACCTGGGTCAGGCCCCACGTAGCCAACATCTATATTTGATATTGCGTTGATGTACGCCCGCATTTTGATCCATATATTGGCTTGAGTCCACCTTAATGAAGGCCTATTGAACCAAGCCTATTTTAATATATTTTTATTAGGTGACAATTGGAGTGTTGTAGAAAACCCCCTCACAGATAGTCTTCCATGCACTCCTCTACTTAAGATGTCCTAGGCATTGGTATACAATCAACCCAAAGGCTGTCTCTAGGAGACTTTTTATGTCCCCTGAAGCACTCATGCTGCAGGTGGTGCTAGAAAATGCTACAATATCTTTCTGGTGCCGTTGTCGGGGAATGGATTAGAATATTTTTCCCTAGGTATGATTTTTTTTTACATTTCCTCTATTAGGTGAGCAAGTGAATTGTGGGTTGAATATCTCTCACCTTGGAAACTCCAGTGTTTCAATTTTATGGTATAAATCTTGGTGACTCCATTATTCAGGTATGTATTTGATCATCCTAGATTTCAAGCAGTCCCATACTCACTCTGATGTTACAATAGCCAAAAGCTTTCCCTACCTTTGAACCCACAATCACTCATAAAGGGAGGTTTTTGAGATGGCCATTCTTGCATTCTTGGCCAATAAATTTACCCCACATGATTTTTCTTCTATCATAGGTTATCCCAAACATGTCCCTTCTTTTCATCAATGGAGTACCTATTTTCCTAGATTTAGTGGGATACAAATAGAAGGCTTGACGAGCACCTCAAAGAATTTCATGAATGCATGAAACTGTTAGGATATTCCGACACATAGGAAATAGTTAAGTTCAACTTGGTCTAGTATAGAGTTAGGTATAGAGTTAGGTAAAGCGTGTTTCTTTACCGTTATACATTTTGTAACTTACAATCCGACGGTCACGATATGTAGTGATCCGACGGTTCATTCTCTCCTCGATATTACC
>APFE030262792.1:12494-36666 GCA_000404065.3 Pinus taeda | reverse complement strand
CCAACTGGTCGACAGTTGGTCTTCATCGTCTCTCAGGGTCTACCCCCCTTAGCCGCGGGAGACAGGCTTAAACGGAGGGATCGGGGATCAGAGTGACAGCCCCCGGTCTGAGAGTTGTCGTGCCAATCCGCGTGACAACAGGTACATTGGGTAATGTGAAATGAATACATATATTATGAAATAATGGAAGGAGACAATATCCTACCTAATATTCAATTGGAGAAGGTAAGTGGAGAATTTGAATAATGGAAATCATGAATTTTATATTAGACCAATGTTTCTCAATATTTCTAGATAATGTAAATATTAACCAAATTTGTAGGATAAGATTTAAGTGGGGCATTACATGATAGATGCAGTAGTTAGTAGCGCCAGAACGTGAGCAACGCAGAGCAGAGAAGCAGTAGTGCATGGAGGCACAATGCAGAGCTTCAACAGCGTAGTGGCTCCAGAAGGTAGTGTGGGACTAGCAACAGTTAGGCTTTCAACACCGAAGTGTATCCATTGGAAACTTGTCCAGTCTTAGGTGTTTACAGTTGCTTCTCTCAGCACCTGAGTTCCAGCACAAATGCAGTGTTAGCAGTGGCAATGCTAGCAGCATAGCAGATGCAGCGTTTGAGAGGGAGTTGTAGTACAGATGTAGCATTGGCAGTGGCAATGTCAAAGGCAACAGTACAGTTGCAGCAGCTGTGCAGTAGTTGGTGGAAAACATGTCAAACATCAGCAGTGCAAAAGACTATGCTTTAGAATCAGAGCAGTATGCAGTAGCAATGTATTGCTAGAGCACATTCCTCGCTAAGAGCGAGTGTTGATTTGGAATAGCATTGGATGTTCTCTAAGCCTCAAATTTTGCAGGGAGGCTTAGGCACATGTATTCAAAAGAACCCAGAAATCGTTTTGGGAAATTCCACCCATAAGTGATTTTATTAAAATAATTGATATTTTTAATGGGGTTCCTAAGTCTAAACTTAGGAAAATTAAAATATTAATGGGTATTAATCTAATCAGAGGTGTAACTTCTAAAAAAGGACACGGATCAAGCCAAAACAATCTGAGCCTTTGATTAAGATTTAATCTAGGTCCTTGGTTGTCCAACCAGAAGATATAAGAAGAGGCTTGAGAGTCATTTGGAAAATATACTGAGAGATCAAGGAAATCGATTTTCTGAAGTGAGAAATTCTCAGGAGGAAAAATCGATTGAGGAAATCTTTTGTAGCAGAGGGGCAGTGAGAATCCGGAAGATGGAATTTCCGGAGAGTATGAGGCAGAGAGAGGACAGTATGACGTCCAGAGGAAGGTTTACGCTGGCCCACGCAATGTTGATGCAGAGGCAGCGCAGTCCTTGAGGGGAAGTTAAGTTTCCTGCTAAGAGAAGTCGAGTTTCCTACTAAGGGAAGTCGAGTTTCAGTTGCTGGAAGTCGGGTTGTGAGTCCGTGAGGCAGAAGTTCGATTTTCTCAGCCAACAGAGGATCCGGAAGAGGGGCAGCGTAATACCCAGGAGGGGTGACGCAAAAACTGTCGAGAGTGAAGCAGTTTTGCGCAGAGACCAATCAGAGGGTGACGCAGAGCCTCCAATTCAACAGGATCAATCATTGATTCTCCTAGTGATAGAGTGAGATCATTTCACCTGTCTTTTGTTCAGTATTCTCTCTGTATCGGATTGCTAGTTGAGCATCCAAGAATTGTACTCAAATTTTCTCTTGCATAATAATAAAACCCTCATAGTTGCTGCGCCTGTCCAAAAATAACAGTGTTGCATGTGTTTCTATTTTCCTTGCTCAGTTTCTATGTTTCAAAACCATATTTAATTTGGTGTAGGCTTCTTCAATAATTTATTTCAATATTTCAAGAAGAAATCTGAAATAAATTTGTAACATAATTTACAATCTAGGTGAAGTGGATTCAGCTGGTTGTAGTAGGATTCCTGAGATTGTTAGATCTAGGAATTTTCACAAAAATATGGATAGTTAAAACATAGATTCCTTCTTTGTAAGAGATGCTCCTAGAATAGAAATAAAAATAAGTCCTCAAGTGGGAGATCTAAATGTAGAGGAAGATCTAAATCTCGAGGAAAATTTGTAAAAGTATGTTGTGTTGAAGAATGTAACTAGTGTCAGTCTCCATAATTGTATTTGTCAAAAGAAAAGAAAATTATTTTTTATTAAAGAAAGATTGACTTATTAAAGCATGGTTTCATGCTTGGGTCAATGGTCAATAGGTCAAAGCACCCATTGTGTGCTCTAGGGTTTATATCTTGAGTCAAGGTCATAGTCATGGTGTAAAAGACCCTCCATAGTCAAAGAACAGAAAAAATATTTCTATGTCAAGATGGACTCCTCCACCATGTCAACTCTCCTCTCTTACATGTCAGCCTATCTCTCCTACAACTCAGCCTCAAAGGAGCCTCATTCTACTATATATGCTCAAGCAACTCGACCTATTGAGAGACACTTATCCACACATTCGATTTGCAGTTTGGCTTAAGAAAGGTAATGCGAAGACCTAGAAAAAGGAGAGTCAAGTCAAGAGAAAAAGAAGGGAAGTCTGTCAAGCTATGGAGAACAGAAATTTTGATGTCACGCATGTGATCTTGAAGCTGGTTACAAGGGCCGAGATTAAGGGATTGAGTTGCAGAAGTTATAGGGAAGAAGACAAGGATCTAGATGAGATATGAACCTCAGAACTCCTATTTTTCACTTGCTTAGACAAGTCTAAGTTGCTTGAGTGAGTCCCTAAGTGCCTCCTCACACCTATATATAGTGTGATTGACTTGTTAGGTAAACTTGACTCTGGGGAAAGAGTCAAAGTTGATCAGGTCAAGAATAGTGGTTTTGGGCCCATGATCTTTTGGTTGCCATGGTTTTGTCCCTGTGGAATTCATGTAATGGAGCCTTTAAAAGGCTAGGAGGAACTCTATTGTAATGGGACAAGGGATGTGCACAGTGAAGGCTCACTTGGCTAGCTTGGCCATGGATTTGGCCAAGTATCTAATGGAATTTTGCTAGGTGGGTTTTTCCCCAAAGTTGTGGTTTTCCTAGAGTAAACATGGTGTCATGCATGTCTGAGTTTTGTTGTTATGTTAACGTTTCTCTCAGTAAATATTTTTTTTCTCTCGTGGTAATATTTTTAGCATTTCGTATAAGAGCCAAAGGTTTATGGCTTGTCTACTTGAATCTGATGTTAGAGCCAAAGTGTTGACTTTAGAGAGACGCCTTTGTTGCCAAGGGTTTATTCGGCCGAGAAGATTCGGAGATGGTGGGAAGTAAAATGATTTGATCTATGGTTGGTCTATATATTGATTTGATACAATTCAAAGGGCCCAAAAGCGAATGGGTACAAACTAATCTTCTGTTTGTGTGACCACTGCTGCAACAATGGCAAGTTGTGAGATACAGTCGTACAATTTCGTTGGGGGGAAATATCATCATCAAAGCCTCACAACGACTAGTTGCCAGGAGTCGGGGCCAGAGTTAATGGCGAGGCGCAAGTGACAATGAAGGAAGGAGGCCACCAAGATGTCGTTCATTTCAACAAGTATATTGCCAAGATATGGACCAGATCAAGTGTTATACTTGATCGAATTTTGGCAGATCCCAAGACGTTTTCCAAGAGCAAGGACTTGGAAGTGATCCACTACTGGTGAGCAATGTTGGGTGCTCTCGGATGTGTTTTCTCGAAGCTCCTAGCCAGAAACAGAGTAAAGTTCGAGGAGGCAGTGTGGTTCAAGGCAAGAGCTCAAATATTTGGTGAGAAAACCTTTGATATCCATCTGTTGTAAACCCCAAGCCAGAACAAGTCGAGGTTTTCCAAGAGAAAGAAGTTGAAAATAGGAAATGAGATTGATGATGCTAAGAATGGAAGCACAAAAGGTCCTCTTAAGGACTACGGGTCCTCGCTCAACTGTTATGAGATGTGCCACTCGATGTTGTCAAGGAACCAAGAATTGGAAGATGGGATTCTTGAGAAATTTTGGTAGATGCTATGAGAGAGGATTTATCATGATTGTAATAAACCTCGATGGAAAGCTCTTGCAAAGCATAGAAGAGGCCATGAGATCCATGTCCACTTAGCTATAGGAAAAAATATCACATAAGAGGATTTTAGTCGAGGATAGACTGCAGGTTCATTTTGTGCAAAATGAAGGGTGAGGTTTGCCTAGGGATGAGGTAGAGGATAGAATCATAAAATCCATGTGGAGGATGAAATTTCCATGAAGGAAATGATGGAAGGGGAGAACCCATGCATCTAGGAGCATAGAGAACATCGACCACAACGTTAAGTTTTTTTGAGGATTGGATCATAGTCCTGTGGTATAGAGTATTATGCTAAAGCATGATGAAGGGTCATATTTTGGGTAGCTACATGAAGATTGGAACAGGGAGTACTTGATGAGTGAAGCGAGAGAAAGATGGTATTTTAGTCAATCCTTAGCGATATCAGTTGGTTAATAGAAATGATCAGAGTTTTCAATGCGTTGAATGAGTTAAGTGGATGGAAACTACTCAGGGCATTGATCATGGTGTGAGCATGTGTGGCTCGTTGGTTTTAAGAGGAGAGCAACAAGACAAAGGAGCATCAGATGTGTAAAAACGAGAGGATGGTCATATAAGGGAGAGCAGCAATAAATAAATTTTCAATATATTATTATAAAGGAGTCAAATTTTTTATTGCTTGTAAATGGGCATACTGTTATAAGACCCAGTAAGGCATGCGTACCCCTGGGAAATTGTTGGTAAACTTTGGTGTTAGACCTAGGTGATAGGGGGGCATGCAAATACCCTGGGTATAAACTTTGACGGGGGTAAGGGCTAGTGTGAACGAGGTTGACTCACTTGACTGGTTTGGCAGGATTTGGTCAAAGGAGACCCCAAAGTCAAGGTTTTAAGGGGGGATTGTTAAGTAAACTTGGCTTAGGGAAAGAGTCAAAATTAATAGAGTCAATATTAGTGATTTTGCATCCATGGTTTTTTGGTTGCCCATGGTTGCCCGTGGAATTCATGTAATGGAGTCTTTAAAAGATTGGGAGGAACTCCATTGTAAAGGGCCAGGAGATGTGACCGATGAAGGCTCACTTGACCAGCATGGCCAGGGATTTGGCTAAGGATCTAATGGAATTCCATTAGCTCAACTTTTCCCCAGATTTGTGGTTTTCCCAAGGTAAATATGGTGTTATGTTTGCATGTTTGAATTTTGTTGTTGTGTTAATGTTTCTCTTGGTAAATATTTCTTTCTCTCATGGTAACTTTTTAACATGACCCCCGCAAACAAGGCCAACTTGCCCATCACTGGGTCGACTTGTGTTTGGCAGCGCAATAAATTCAAAATTCATATCTCCTCAACCATGATGAGTTAGAGGGTATGCCATATATCATTGGAAAGGTCTTGAAATGTACTATTTGGCTATGTAATCTTCTCTTGCATTTGGACAGCCTTTAACATCAATAACAACCATTTTCAATAGGTAGAATGTTGGGTTATGTGTTATTTTCTTTGCACAACCACCTACACGCAGTGTACATTGCATTGAGCACAACTGAGGGAGGTGGGAAGCCCCTCCTATTCATGGAGTTTTAGGGGCAGTCCCCCAAAAAAAAATATTGAGAGGTTTTTTGCGTTTGTTTTTTACCGTTTTCAGTACACAATTTTGGCCTTTAGCAGTTTTGTGGTGCATAGTGGTTTAGCCAATGGTTTTGTAGTTTTAATTAAGGAACTACGATTGTATGCTAATCCAAGATAAATGGATTGGTGGTTTATGTGTTGAAAATAGTAGCGAGAAAGGTCCTTCTTTGACTTGTGCCTTAGTCAAAGAGACCACAACCACTTTTTCCTCATAGCATGCACGAGTTCCTAAAAGTTAGGATGAGTTCCTATAAATTAGGATAGTTCATGAAGCAATTTGATAGATGTGCAAGAGTGGAAGGCTTAGTTTGTTGTCTTCTAGTGTGAGTTAGAATTGGAAAAGACAAGTGATTCAGTCTCAAGTTCTAAATCGAGATTAGGGGAGTTGCATGAGTCAGTTGGACTTAGTTAACTCAACAATCACAAGTTCGACTTCCAAAAATAAACTTGCCAGATTTAGCTAATGTGAATTGCTTACAAGGAGGATGCAGGAACAAAAGTGGTCATTGTTTTGTGAGCACGAGTTGGTGAGACAAGGCAATAGAGAGCATGAGTTTGTGTGCAAAAGCTTGTGTGTGGGAAGGGTGTACTAAGGAGAAACTTGTGCGTAGTTGATATAGGAGAATTTCCTTGGGATTTACGCTAGGAATTAGGGATAATTCCCTAAAGAATCAGAGCTTCTCATTGGATAAGGTTGTCATTGATGTCAATATGATATCCAACGTTCTTGAAGCAAGCTCCATGTCAATGGTGCCATTAATGATGGCAAGCCCTAGAAAGTTGATGATGGCAAGCCCCAGAAGGTCGAAAAGCCTTAGAAGGATCATATAGCCCTAGAAGGTTAGCAAGACCTAGAGTTGTTGAAGCAAGGTCTAATGAATGGCAATAATGTCTAATGGATAAACATATATGGAAAGAAACCCTAGTTCTATGAAGAAGATGGCCTACCATTGTTCAAGCCATATGATGAAACCCTAGCGGCATGGAAGAAAGCCTCAAACAGGGCTGCTATGGAAGACATTCTTATGGAAGAAAAATTGATATCATTGACAACAGAGACAGTTTCTTGGGAAGATGTTTGCACTAGCTTGTAGAGGGCTTGTAGCCCTTTCCAATGAGTACTCACTCGCAATGTCACATGGTTCAGGTTCGAGTTCGAGTTCGGCAATGATTAGGTTCGATTTGAGTTCAAATTTTTTGATGAGGTTCGCGATTAGGTTTGTGTTATATATATATATATATATTATATATTATATAATGAATTATAGGATAAAATAGTAAGAAATCAACATGAGTAAACATAAAAACTGCTATCACAGACATGGAAACTGCAAGGATAAATTACAAGCCTGAGTTGTGACATGAAGTTATGAGTTTTGATCTATGGACTTGATCAATGGCTATGAGGTTCGATTAGGTTCATCGAACCTCAAAAAAATTTTGAGGTCCGCCAAAATTCAAACATCAAAGTTAAAATTCAACGAACCTTGTGACATAGCTCGCTCGCCCTCTTACTCCTTGCTATTGAGAAGACTTTGACTTTTGAAGTGAAAAAACCTCAAACTGTCAAGCCTACATAAGCCTACACAAATCGGCTCTCTTCCCTACAGACATGTCTCTTGGCAAGTGAGAAATGTGTATAAATACAAATTTGGACTACTCAATTGAGCACCCAATTTGGTGAAGATTAAGTGAAGAAGAGTGAGAACAAAAGAAGAATTTGGAACACTGCTGCAGAGCAGAATTTCGGGCCATCTCTATGAAGGTTTATTGGGCATTTACTGTGATAATTCTAAGGTATTTCTGAGGAGAATTCAGCCTCCCTCAGTAAAGAAATTCAGACTGCTTCTATAGGAAAAATTGTGGGCTGCTTTTGGTGACAAATCTAGGCTATTTCAGTGAAGGATGTGAAGGATTTTGGGCTAAGTCATTGATTATATTGGTCTACTTTTATGAAGGATTTTGGGCTATAACTCCAGAACAGTGGACTCTCAGACCTGTACCAGAACTGTGGATCTGTAGCTTAACATTCCCTACAATCTCGTACTGTGGCAAGCAGCATACCATTCCTTACACCATGACTTTAACCTCGGACTGTGGAGAAGGATCACCTTGGCCTTGTGACTGACCAGAGCTTAACCTTGGATTGTGGAGCCCAATAATTAGGACTGTAATCTTGGCCCTGTGAGGCCTGTAACTTTCAAACCTGAGGTTTTTCGGACCCCTAAGTTCCAACAGGCCTGCAATCTCCGGCCCCCACTGTAACAGTCCTGGAAATTGTGAAAATTCGGCCCTAACAGAGCTCGAATTGCCTCAGTTTTAAACTCGGACTATGGATTCCTTGATCCTTAAGACTTCAAGCTCGGACCAACACCTTGACTCGACACTGTGGCAGTAATTACTTCAGACCTATGGCAGTGGATGATCCTCAGATCTGTGGCCTGTTCTCTGCATTGTAAACTTAACCCCCAACCTGTTGCTAGCAATATCATTTCAGACCTGTGGAGTATTTGCTAACTTCTAGCAGTTTGGTATTGTGACATTTGGTTGGCAGCTTGGGCACCTCTTAAAAGGAAATCCATTAGGCATCATTTGGAGGACAGTTGGAAGAAGAATTACAATTGGAGTATACATGTGAAGAGGGATTGTTGATGAAGCATCATAGGAGTACACTTGGAAGTGAAATTTTGAAGCAGCTTTTGACCATACTTGGATCACTTGTGAAGTGACCTTGAAGACTTGTTTGTGAGGACTCTTCTGGAGCAGTCTTAGAGCATACATCATTGCCCTTGGAGCTTTCACTTTGGAAATTTCTTTGGAGCATATTGGAGACTATATTGAGCATCTTGCAGGCTTGTTGATGAAGCATCATTAGCTGGAGCATTTGAGTAGTTGTAATGAGTATTTGTTGAAAAGGCTTGTGGAAGCATCCTTGAGACACTTTATGGAGACATGATGCATGATCAAAGCCCCAATGAAGTAGTTGTGTAGAAGATAGCTTAGGTGACATGAAGAGCCTTGGAGACACCTACTAGAGTTGCTGGTTTTGACCTTCATCTTTGGAGCTGAACTACAGAATTGTTGAAGATCCCTTGCAGTGGCCATTGAATATTTTGAGATCTTGTTGAAGCAGTCCCCTAGCATTGTGAAGCCTATTGAAGACATTCATTGAAGGATCATTGAAGACTCTCTCGTTGCCTTGGTTGAAGACATTTTTGGAGACATGCTTTGAAGACCTTGTGGAGATGACATTCAGGGCTTGTTTAAGATGGTTTTGGAAGTCTTGAGGAAGCATTGAAATTACCTTGAAAATTGAAGCAGATTGAGAGGGAGCCCTAGAGGATTGGAGACCTCACACAACATTGGAGCCTTGTGGAAAACCAGGCCGGAGCCTGAATCATTGAGAGGATTTGAGTCCTCAAGAAGAACAAGTTGGAGCTTGGCATAGTACAGGTTGTAGCCTGGTTTGAAATTGAAGATTAAAGTCTTTGTCTAGGGTTGGAGCCCTGAAGGAATTATAATTGTTATTGTACAAATTGGAACTTGTATTGTTGTAAAAGAGGATCGGATTCCTTGTCATTCTTATTAATAAAATTATTCTTCTATTGTACATTTTTGTGACTATTGTGCATTTTTGTTTTGTAACAAAGTTATCGTAACTAATATAATTAACAATTGTAAAAGGAAATATTGATTCACCCCTCCCCCCCCCCCCTCTGTATCTCCAACACTCCATATGCGCAAGGATTTAGGAGATGTGAGCTGGAATTAGGGGCTCCAAAAGTGCACAAGGAAATAGGGAAGCAGGATTAGGGTTCTTGAAATTAGGAAAAGCAGGGAGAACAAGATTGTTTTCTATTGAAACAAGGTTGCATTGTAAGAGATCTATTGCTCAAAATTCTACCAATAAAATTCTCAAACAAGTAGAGGGTTTTCCCAGTTGGGTTCCCTAGAAAATATTGTTTTTGTCATTGTGATACATGTTTATTTCTGTTCCTATTTCGCTGCAAACAAGTAGAGAAATTGTGTCCTAGTGAAAACAAACTAGTTTTCAGATTGTTCATTAGAGCAATTGCAGAATTTCAAATAAATTCTACATTATGGATGCCGCAAGTTATATATATATATATATATATAATATATATATATATATATTGAAAAATCATTTTGGTTTTCTCAATTTGGGTTTCCAAAGTAAAATTTCCATGTTAATGTGTGTGTTTGTCATTGCATCTTTTATGTGTTATTATAAATCTGTTTACAACAATTAGTTGTACAGAGTCAAAACCTACAATATAGAGATCATGTGGTCATTATTGAGGACATGTGATTTGGATGTATGAATGTATTTGGATATTTGAACTTGGTTCTCCCATTCTTTAAGGAGTTATTGTATAACTTACCTCTCTTATCTATATTTTGGAGTTGTGCTTCATGCTTACATTGGTGTACATGGTGTGTAGTTCTAGTTTCTTATGATATTTTGAGTATTTGTATTATAACATCCTCGGGGTCATATAACATACAACCAAATATGCCTCCCTTAGGATCATATCAAACATCAAAGCAAGATTGGGCATGAAAGATCTACTTCTAATTTTATAAAGAAAAATTAAAACAGGACAAGATGGAAGAAGCAAGCAAAATCATACAGGCACCATGCCAAATTTACAACCATCCGTCTTCATGTAGAACCAACATTTTCATTGACCAGGCCTTTCAGAGCATGCTTTCCATCTGGGTACTGCTTGACAGCAGTTGCAATGTTGAAGGCCCCATGCCTGAGGATCCCAGCAGAAATGGAGAAAAAGTTCCCTGAATTCCAGAAGCCGTTGCATCCGTTTGGGATGTGGACCCATAGATTATCAGGAAAGGTAATTGAACCCACCTGCCTTCGCTGCGAATAAAATATCTTATGACTAAAAAAGGAATGGTCCGTGAATGATATCATTTCAAGGATGCTTACCCATGACGGCTAAAAGGGAATGGTCCATGAATTGCATTACCAGGCATTATCAGGTAGACCAAAATCATCCGTGCACTTCATCAATTGCAATTCACTCACTGCTAGTGAAGGTTGTCAAATGCAATTCAGCAATATTTTTACACAGGCTATCGTTTGCCGCTGAATATGTCATCGTGCCATGACAAACCCTCTTTAGGATCTCATGCAATGGTCTACTGGCCTCTTCAGTTGTGCCTTCTTGCATAGTCCATCTACAAGGTTGATTTATGTAGTCATACCGGGTAGATGACAAATATCCCTCATCTATTTAAATAACTGTATTGCCCCTTTATTATTACGCACTTTGCAGAGTCTGTCAATCAATGAGTGTTATATGTAACAACATCAAGCCTTAAACCCTATTTTGGCATCTCATTGAAGATTTGTTGGGCTTCATCAGTTCTGTGATGCTTACAGAATCTATATATTAATGTATTATAGCTAACTACGTCAGGCCTCCAATTTTTTTCTGATATATTTTGAAAGAGCTCCCTGGCCTTCTCCAGATTAGCCACCTGGCAAAACCCATTTATAAGTGTTGTGTATGTGATTTGATTAGGCTGATGGCCTACTTGGACCATAACATCTAGCAACCGGAGAGCTTTTTGAAGCTCGCCTTCTTTGCAAAGACCAGAAATAAGAGCATTGTATGTAACAACATTCGGATTGTGCCCCTTATCCAACATCTCATGGAGCACTTTGGTGGCTTCCTGCCATTGCCTGCCCTTACAAAAATGATCAATAAATGCAGTGTATGTGACAATATCAGGGTATATATTTTTGTTGGGCATTTCATAGAATAGCTTCCTAGCCTCCTCCAGCTTGCCTTCCTTACAGAAACCATCAATAAGCGCATTGTAGCTGACAACATCATGGGATATGTTTTTATTGGGCATTTCATAAAAGAGCTTCTTAGCCTCTTCCAACTTGCCTTCCTTGCAAAAGCCGTCAATAAGTGTATTGTATATGACAACATCCGAGCATATATTTTTGTTGGCCATTTCATAGAACAGCTCCATAGCATCATGCAACTTGCCTTCTTTGGAGAGACCATCAATAAGCATATTGTATGTGAAAATATCAGGGTATATGTTTTTTTCCGGCATTTCATAGAAGAGCTTTCTAGCCTCCTCCAACTTGCCTTTCTTACAGAAACTATCCATAAGTGCATTGTATGTGACCACATCAGGGGACACGTTTTTGTTTGGCATTTCATAGAAAAGCTTTTTAGCCTCTTCCAACTTGCCTTTCTTGCAAAAACCATCTATAAGAGCATTGTATGTGATAATATCAGGGCAAATGTTTTTGTTTGCCATTTCATAGAAAAGATTCTTAGCCTCGTCCAACTTGCCCGCCTTACAGAAACCGTTCAGAAGTGCATTGTATGTGACAACATTAGGGCATATGTTTATGTTCAGCATTTCATAGAAAAGCTCCCTAACCTCATCCAACTTGCCTTCTTTAGAGAGGCCGTCAATAAGTGCACTGTATGTGACAACATTAGGGCATATGCTTTTGTTGGACATTTCAGAGAAGAGCTTCCTAGCCTCGTCCAATTTGTCTTCCTTACATAAACCATCTATGAGTACAGTGTATGTGACGGCATTAGGATGTATATTTTTGTTGGGCATTTCATAGAAAAACTCCATACTCTCGTCCAGCTTGCCCTTTTTGCAAAGACCATCAATCAGAGCAGTCAATGTGATAACATCGGGGTTAGGCCCTTCTTTTAACATATGATACAATAGTTTCTTGGCCTCTTCGAGCTTACCTTCTTTGCACAGTCGATCGATGAGGCTGTTAAATGTGATTGTGTTGGGGTCATAGCCTATTTGCAGTATGAAAGCTAGCAACCCGAAGGCCTCGCGCGTTTTCCCTGCCTTGCAGAGCCCATCTATTATTGTGTTATATGTATAAAGATCAGGAACCTGTCGCTTGCTCAGCATTTTCTTGTAAAGTTTGAGAGCATCCTCCATCCTGCCCACCCTGCAAAGCCCTTTGATGAGGGTACTGTAGGTTATGATATCTGGCGTATATCCATCTGCTTCCATTCCTTCAAACACTTTGAATGCATAGTCCAATCTACCTGTTTGACAGTAACAATTGATGACAATGTTCAAAATTATTAAATCAGGCACGATGTCTGCTTCAATCATGAATGCATAAACAGACAATGCTGATTCATGTCGATTCCGTTTGACTAGGCTGCTCAATAAAAGACTGCAGGTGATGAGAGTGGGGACGGGTTTAGATTTAGCTGAAAGCAGTTGCTTGAAGATATACACTGCTTCTGGAATCCTGTTAGCCTGACATAATGACTTAATGTGCATGTCTGCGGGGGTATTGAAAGTGTGGAAGTAGTGTTGAGGAATGGTATGGGCAGGTGAATTCTTCTTCCATAGGCAAAGCATCGTCTTCCTCCTCGCAGTTGTCGCCATGACCATTGTGTAGGGTGAGTAAAGTGAAGATAAGATAGAAATTGGTGTAACAGGCCCGGCTTTAACAATCTAAAACCCGCTGTATAGAGCATACATTAAAACCCTAAAACCTACTGCCTCAGCCTTTTGGAACAGTACGCAACAAGCGAAGTAGTGATAAACCTCCTGTCTCAGCCTTTTCGAACAGTGCGCAATAAGCGAAGTATTAGTGGTGAATGGAGGTATAAATGAATAAAAGCTTCCGTTGGCGAAATTTTGAATTTAAAAAAAAAAAGGATTCCCCATTCACTCCATGCTATTTTCAGTGCGTTTACAAGTGATCGAAAAAAAGTTTTATTGCTTCCAGCATCTGTAATTGAATTACTATGTAGGTTTGAAGATTGATTTCAATTTTCAGTTGTGACGTCTTACATTGATTTCAGTTTTCAATTTTGTTAATTGTGCTTTTTCTAAAGCAGTTGGATTATTATTGAGATGTAAATTGCTTACTTTTCTTAAATTATGGTCTCTGTTACGGAAAAAATATAAATGTTTTTAAATATAACTATCATATTACGAAATTTATTATTATTATTATTAATATAAATTTAAGAGTTGTGAAATAAATTGGTAATGAGTTATTTTGCAATCATATTAAGGATTTTTGTAAATGATGAATTTCAGTGAATATTTTTACTTAATACTAATATTTTTATTATACAATAATAATAATAATTTTAAAATTATAATAAGTTAAAGGTTTACATGGCGTAGCTCAAGTGGCAGTGGCTGTGGAAATGAAGTCTCACCGAACCGGAAGCCTTGGGTTCAAATCTTGGGCTACCCTTCACTTGTAGTGGGGTGTGTAATGGACATGAAATAGGAGAGTCCTACTAAAACTTAACAAAAAAATTATAATAAGTTAATGAAATTTATTACTTTTATTTATATATATTATTATTATAATATTTATAAACTAATGTATAATTATAATTATAAATTTTTTATCATATAAATAATAATTATAATTTAAAATTATAATAAGTTATATATTAAATTGTTGTATGAGATTTTTTATTTATGGGATTTTTTTCTCTTAATAATTTGATTGATAAAGTTTGTAAAGGTATACTCATTAAGCTTAGATATAGCCCATTCTAGTTAAATATTCTTGATGTTACACTGGTAGCCCAAAAGTTGATATAAAGATTGATACTGGGCCTTGTAAAGATTACTTTAAAAAACTACCTATTGAACATGATTTAAAAACAAAACCAAAAACAAAATAATTTTGAAAGTGTACATAGTTTAAATTTATCAGGTGAGAGATAGAATTCTCAAGATGTAAACATATTTTTGAATGCAAAACTTTAAAAAAAAATTGCACATCCAAATTTAAAATTGATGTATGCTTGTTCTTAATAATATTATTATATTTATATATAATTTTCACATCTCTATATATAAAACTATCCTTATTTTTAAATTTTATTAAAACATTGATAATACATATAATATTTTTATTTCTTTTAATGAAATGTGTAAGGATTTTTCTATTGATTTGTCTCGTTTTAAGGCCAAATTTTTTTACATCTACTACAATATCTTCTTCCACTCTACCCAAAAATGCCCCAAAAAATTGAGTTTTTAACTCTTTGTCTACAAAATATTGTTCTAATCTGGCATAGCCTCTAATAAACTCCTAAAATAAGTATGTACTTGCATAACATGTATACAAATTTAAAAAAAAGAAGCAAGCCTTCGTTATTCTCCCTAGGAACAAGGTTAACTTCAACGCCATCATTTTCGAGCCTTATCTGACTAGGAGTAGAAACATGTTAGCCTCATACTCACATAAAACAATCAATAAGTCCAAAATAATAAATTATTAAATTTGGAATAATTCCTACTTATAATTAATTCTAGAATGAGTTTGTTCCTATTAGTTACGAGTTGGTTGAGGTCTAGTTGGTTGAGAGATTCTCTCCAACTAGTTAAGCTCCTAGATTGGTGTGTGGTTAAGATATTCACTCAATCAAAGAGATATTGTGTCCAAAATAAACAAACTATCTTGAAACATAACCTTGATGTATTTATATTGTATCATTATCATTATTTGTGAATACAATACATTCATGCTCATGAGACTTTTTCGCGATGTTTTGTTTCTCTGATATTTTATTTATTTTCATTTAATACTCTTTAATTGGTATCAGAGTTGCGGTGTGTAGCTAATACGTTGTTGTGCAAGAGTTTGCTTCCTATGAAAGTTGATGAATTTAATGTATGTGAGAGAAAAAATTTATCCAACCAGATTCATGACAATGCAGTAGGTATTTGAGGCCTAAAGCGTTCCGCGGTGATGAAAGAGCACGCACTGATCTTATACTAGGAATTGAGGTGGAATAAAGCATGGAAGAACATTGAAGAGATTGTGTGTTGATGTAATCATCAGATTAAGGCTCTATATGTAGCTCAAGTGGACAAAATAAAGAGTGATGTTTGGAAGAATGTGAAAGTGAAGGATTGATGGTATTACAAGCCTGAGGAATCGGCTCGTGGGTGGAGGTGCGAGGTATCATCACTACCATCACAGCAACTTTGCCTCAATATTCACATACTGTGATTATTTATACGGGACTGATAAGGTTACCGTTATCATAAGGAGCATCTTTTGAAGGCACGTGAGTTGAATATAGTTGAAGCAGATGATTTTAAGAACGAAAACGACAATGGAACAGTTTCAGTTAAGTTTGTAAAAGATCAAGTCTCATTAGGCAGGATAGTTTCTCTGCTTTGTATTGTTAGGTTCCATCTAAGGGTTTAGAATGTTGTTTGAAGAATGGATTCGATGTGTATGGTATGAGTATAGTTCTTTGTATGGTAAGATTAACATTACACTTAATTGGACAATATTGCAATTAAAATGTTGAATTGAATTATGGGTTGAGTGTTGGCAAAGTGTATGTCCAGTAATAAATTGTGACCAAGATGTGGTCAAAACATTAATTAGAAATTGCCCTTTTTTGTTGATTGAAGATCTATTGGAGGTAGGGCGATTGTGTTGAAAGGTAAGGGTGTTTGAACAATTGGTGTTTTAATTTATCAATTGATGCAAAAATCAAATTCTGGTATTGATATTTGATGGCGCTGAAATCTTGGCAAAGGGGATTCAATTCCTTTAGGAGACAAGATCCATTTCGAGATCAAACTGTGAGATACAGGTGAACTCATCAATTGGCCATCAGGTTGTTTTGGAGTTCTTGATCTAAGTGATTAATTCAACAAAGGACAAGAGAGGTTATTGTTGTTGCATAGTATTTGGGGCTTTGTCAAGGAAGAAGCGACCAACTTTAAAATGTTGAGAGGATCTAGCTTGCCCAATGAATAAATTTGTCTTCTGATAACTCTCCAAAAGTTCAACGACATTTGTGCACATTAAAGAGTATGGTACAAAATCTTTTAAAAGGGAATTTATTATGTGCTTTATAAGTAGGCTTGCTCATAAGTCTACAAAATGTTAATTAAAGTCTTGCAGGGAGAAAAGTAGTCACAATTTGTTTTATAAAAGTCAAAAGCATAGTAAATGTATTTGAAGGAGAAGGTCAAGAAACATAAGTTTTCAAGTCCAATGTACATGAATGAATTTAAGGATTCAAAGTCAAGCTGAAATCACTATGCTTAATTGGGTGCATTCTCGGTTGAATCTGACACCCAAACCTTGAATCATTAGGTAGGAGGTTGAGTTCTTTTAAGAGAAGTCATTTGAATTTGTCATCTACTCATTATAAATTCATTAACTTGGGTGCATTTTCGGTGGTATTCGACACCCTAAACTTGTCAAAACAAGTGAGCAAAGCAAAGCACAACTCTAAGATCAAGCGAGCGTGAAATTCAATAAAGCAAGTTTAAGCAAACAAGTTCAAGCGAGCGAGTTCAAAAAATCAAGCAAGTGTTAGAATCAAGCAAGCAATTTCAAATGGAGCAGAGAATTCAATTGTTAGAATTTATGAACAATCTAATACTATCCACTATTGAAGACACAATGAAAATCAACAAAGTCCTTCTTGCTAATATCAAAAAGCATCTACATTATGCACATGAAACTGTTGAATTTCTCCAACGTGAATCACAGCTACATCATGATGAGTTGCAGCAGAAGAGTCATGTTTCTATGCCATTCAACAATACAACTTCACATGTTGATTCCAAGCCACTCAGTGATACAATTTCAAGTGTAGAAGTTGTACACAATCAAGTTCAACTTTCTTGTTCCAAGCCAATCATCAAACCATGGGAAGAAATCCAATGCAACAAAAATCAACGTGGCTTAGGATATGACAAGGATGACTACAATTTTCATATTCATGGATATTCAAAACCAATCAAGTTCATTAGTAGAGGATTTCTTGATCGAGTAACATCATAAAAGCAATGGGAAAGTTGAAGAAAAACCAAAATGACAACATTGTCAAAGAACCAGTCATATGGAAGGTCATTGTTTTGATCTCCATCCTTGTCACCATTGTGGCAAGAAAAATTACTCATCAGAAAGATGTTGCAAACAAAACCAACTAGCTAGATTGAAGCTCAATTATGCATGGATTGATTCTTGGGAGTGGTCATCTACAGTCAAACGATTGTATAATTTTTACCACAAAATTCAATCTCAAATATTGCAACCAACAATCAAATGAATATGGTACTCTCTGTTAGGTTCCTATACCAATAGGTTTCATCTTTCATGATTGACAGTGGAAGGGCCAAATATGTTCATCATTGCAGGCTGCAAAGATTCCATATTTTGTGTACATACTACAAAAAAATAAAAAAATGAAAAGAGGGTATGCTCTAAAAGAATAATCAAAGGGCAAGAAAATCAAGTGGTCAAGAGAAAAGTGAAAATGAACCCCAAACTAAAGACCAGGAAAGTGGCCAGTCAAAATGCCACTACTAAGCTCATTTGGCAGTGTCATGTTATCTAAGTACTACTGCTAATCACACTTGATGGATGGCCCAACAATCTAAACTGGACCATGCCATGGTTAAATTGCTTGTTGCAGAATAGAGAATGTTCCCTGACCAAACAGCTTAAGCTTGGCAGATGACTAGCTAGGTAGAGAAATAAAGGTGCCCAACTGCTTAATCTGGGGCCTTGGAAGAAATAAGGGTAGATATTAGATAGGAGGGAAGTCAAAAGAAAAGAGGAAGATCAGGGTCTGCTAGTTCAAATGCACCCACTTTCATGAAGAAAAAATGTTAGGATTACTAGGATGGGTAAGTAGTGCAAGGTTGCAGAAATGGAGAGCCATCACCAATTGGCCAATTAAGTGCAAAAACTTATGCCACTCAGGGTGTGGGCATCAAGGAAAAAGAATGGAGGACAAGCACTGGAAGCATGTCTAACTTCCCCAGTTTCCCCCAAAAGTCATTTCTTACTAACACCCCCAAGGGCCTTGAGATCTGCTCAGGTGTCCAGTTCCACTCCATTACATCACAAACCACTTGGTCAAACCATGGAGTTCAAGCATGAAAAGAAGCCACATTTCTTGTGTAAAAACATCCTTTTTTCATCATTTTCATCTATCCTCAATATCCTAAGTTAAGTTTCATTTTAACTTGGCTTCACCCCTTCATTCACCTCACAAACCATATTAATCACTAACCTATGATCTGGCTCCCTAACTTCTCCCTCCCCCAAGTGCTATAGCCATATCCCTTCCTTGGGAAATATTAACCCCTCAAGGGTTAGTATTAGTCCTTAATCCTCCTAAAAAACTATGAGTTTGGCAAGAAACTATGGTTAAAAGGCAAAAAAAATCACTTTCCCCACCCTCATTTTCCCTTATCCCCCTTTCCTCCGCCCTAAACCCATGTATTATAAAGTTTTTTTGAAATAAAAAGTTTTTTAATATGCGCTTAAAAAACCCGAAAACCCATAACCTAAAGTTCTAAACCCACCCCGCGCCCATTTATTAAACGTTTATTATATAATCGGGCGGGTCCCGTGTTATTATCGTCGCGGCATATCACGATCGTCGCCCACCGTTAGATCTTCCGCCCCGCCCATCCTACGGTGGGCGGTCGATCTTCAACCACAACCGCCCGACCTTTTGCGTCCGGGGGATGGGCAGTATTGCCGTCATACCCCCGCCACGCGTCAGGCGCTGGGGTTGTTCGCTGCCCCCCCCCCCTCCAAACCACTTATCGCCCAAGAGCCTGCCGGGGAGACAGCTTACCGCCCTACCCTCCACGTTGACGTCACGCCCCCATCAGCGTGACGTCACCCCACTTTGCCGCCACCATGCCTCCACGTCACCCTTGCCCTCCACGTCGCAATGTCCACCCTGCCACCGTGTCAGTGCCACCTGGGCACCCACATCACCTGCCACGTCACCTTGTCCGTACCTGGGCCCATGATGATGTCAGCATGACGTCATCACAAAAAGGCGCCAATATGCCAAAAATGCATAAAAAGGCGTAAAAAACCATTATTTTGCATTATTTTCTACGAACGCCCGGAGCTCCACTGAAAGCGAATTTCAACTTACAACGGTCGAAAAGCAAAAGTAATCCGCCAGAGTTGTTGCCGCCTCCATTGTCAACCCAACCACCTGCAATTCAGCCAGTTCGACCGGTGCAAACGCCTCGTACGCCATTAAAACCAGGTATTTTTCCGCAGGCACCCTCTATTGTCCACTGTTCTCCGTATAATCTTGTTTTCCTGCTTAAGCAGCTCAGTTAAAGGACCCACATTGGTGAAATTCACCCCTAAAATCTACCTAAGAAACCTCTGAAAACCCCTACACTATGGAAGTCTCAAGGAAACCCGTGACCCACGGTGAAATTTACCAGTTTTTCACAAAAAGCAACTAAAAAGCCAAGCCACAGGCTAGAAGAACTAAATTGACATTTCCCTCACTTCTGCTAAAGCAATTATTTGCAAATAACCAGCTAACCAGCTCAAAAACACTATGCTTCCTCAAAACAGAGTGCCCCACAGATTAATTAAGCCTGTGACAGCCTCCTTGAACTGCCAAAACTACTCACTGCAAACAGAGAGTAGTAAGCCATTCCTCAGCACTCACATCAAGCTTGAAACACAGTAAACCACCAGCAAGAGCAAGACAATGGCCACTCCAGCTGCTCTGGATGTTTTGCCTATAAATCCACCTAACAGAGAGCTAGAAGCTACACCACTCGTGGACAGTGATGCCCTCATCATAGATTTTGTGGCAGAAGAGAAACCATTTGCAGACATATTGCCAATTAAGAAACAGTCACTTGGACAACAGTGACCTGTATGGGGTCTGGCAATCTAATCTACCCACCTACTTCCTGCCTTTTGTCAACATTTTCCCTAAAATCATCCACCTATGTGCAGAGAACTATGACCAGAAACTCAGGGCTATGAAGTCTCCATCTGGGAGCATCCTCTTCTATATAACTCCAGACTCCATCAACCAGATGCTCAACTACAAACAGACCCAGTTGCTATACCCCTTCTCCATGAACTATTTGCTGGATGAGGGCTCCAGACTTTCTAATTCAGACATTGCTGCCATAGCCAGGAAATTCATGAAGGCAGACTGCCAACCCTCTAGGCCACCTCCTTTCTCCTATGAAGATCTCAATGAGCTTGGCAAGCTACTGGTAGATATGCTGACCTCTGTTCTGGGGTTCACCACAAACAAACATGTTGATCTGACTGTGCTGGTCATGCTCTCTCCATACAGCCTGATGAAGCCCCCTGCTATGAAATACAATTATGCCAAGTACATTGCCAATAAGATACATGATCAATTGACAAGGCTGGACAGGGAGGCAATATTCAGATATTCCTCATACATTTATCACTTATTCTTGTACTACCAGACAGATAGCTTCCAGTGCTCAATCAAGAAGCTAGACTCACAGGGTGAGAGAAGGTCTGTGATCTTCTGGTCTTCAGTCTTCCACCAAGTACAGAATTCCCCTTACTCATACTGCGAATTCATTGATCAGTTTGTATATCTAGTTACATGCCTCTTGAGGAGGACTCCTCCTATCAGATTGTCCAAGGATATGCAGAAAATATTGCAGCTATCCAGAAGCTACAAAATTAGTGATTGGTACTTGTACCGAAACCACACTGTAATCAGAATTTATGGTTGTGAGCTCTGTCCCTACAGGCTCCCAAAGTATGTCCCTATGAGGCTATTTGCCCTGGAGTACTATAGACAACTTATAAACTCTGACCTAACACACTTCCACAGTGGCAAGAAGAAAGCCAACCTGAAGTTCAGGGACCACTTAGGCCCATTTACCATGAACAAAAAAGATGGTTGGCAAGAAGCTGACCAAATACTAGGACAACAGCTCAAACTCAGGAGAAGCTTCTGGTGGGTCCCTTATGACCCTGAAGGTTTCATCAATGCAAGGAGGGTTAAATATAGGCTGCTAGCCTATAAGCATTCCCCACTCCCTCAAGTACAACATTTTGCTAATCAGGATGAATGGGTGCCTGAATCAATAGTAGAGGAATTGACTCAGGAAGAAATAATGGAGCAGAATGTAAAGGACTTGGAAAAAACTCTTGACTTAGACTCTTGTCAACAGGTCTTCAAGCAACCAGTCCAAGCAGGAGAAGGTACCTCTACTGCCCCAGCAACACAGGACATCCAACAGGCTCCAGCAACAACAACCACCACAAAAGGAAAGGAGAAGATGGATGAACAACAGGAGACAGAAACAGGGCAGCCTAGTACTTCAAAGGACCAATAATCAGGACAGGCCCCTCCCCTGCAAACTGAACAAACTCAAAACCCAGCTTTGCAGACCCCTCTCAATGATGAGAGAGGGAAAAAGAGAGACAGAGAAGAAATCACACCTCCAACAGGGTCATCATAGCAGCCAGAGGCCAAGAGGCCGAGGGTAGACCCTGAAGCAGAAGAAGGAGACATAAGTGAAGAGCTGGCAGAAAGCCAAAGCAAAGAAAAACAAACGAGCCAACAGACTGCCACTAGCTCATTTCAGCTAGAGCAGGCTCAAAAGCATACTGTGGAGGTGTCCTCCTCTAGACAGTAGGGCAAAAAGATAGCCACAGTTAAAGAGGGCTTCAAGGAGATCAAGGCACAAAATGAGTTGCTAAGAGTGCAGCTCTATGAGTAATTCCTGAACACAACCCCAGCCAAAAAGCAAAGATTAATGGCTGCCTTTGATCTAAAGGAAGAAAATATGATCTTCACTCATCTAAAGCCCAAAGTCCCACACCCGAAGACCACAACAGATTATTACAAGACAAATCTAGAGGTCTTTGCTAAAGACATACACCCCATGAATCAAATTGAGCTGCACAAACAAACTGGGGAGATGGTGTATGCAACACTTGCTGACAAGGCAATGCTGGCCCATCAGCTAAAAGAATCCCTAAAGAACACAAACAGACAGCTTGATTTGGAAAGGTTGTCCTCCTCTGCAAAAGACAATAGAATAAAGACTTTGGAGGACATAATTATTGATTTGGGACATGACCCCAAAGATCCAAAGGGTGTTAGAGCCCTTATGAAGAAAAAGAAGGATGATATAGCTGCATTGAGGAAATAGGCAAAATTGCCTCCTACCATCCATCTTGACATAGCAGAGCTTGCACAAGAAAGACAGGTGGACAACGCTATGGAGCTGCTCCTAGTCATGAACCAAAGGATACTGTAGATGGAGGCAGAGTTAGAAAAAGCTATACAGGACAAGCAAGGGGAATCTGCCTCCCAGCCACCTCAAACCTCAACAAACCTTCAATCTGCCCTTCCAGCACAAGTAACAGCAGCCCCTCCTTCTGCTCCAGTACCTACTACAGCTACATCAGCAACTGGAGCAATAGTAGGAGCCACAGCAGCAGCAGAATCCAGCATGGGCATGGAGGAATTGATGAAGGCTGTTAAAGAGCTAGAAAACCAAGTCACAGAAGTAAATATTGCCAAGGAAAAACTGGCCAAGCTGGAGGCCAGTTATGACAAATCAAAGATGACTGTGGCAAAGAAGCAAAGAGAAATAAAGGCCTTGGAGGCCAAAGTAAAAACTCTAGAGAAAGAGTTGATGCTAGGTAAGACCCTAGCATAAATAAAAAAGATTATTTGGGCCAAAATTGGCCAATCTATACAGGACCAATAGAGGTCCATTCAAGCAATTTTTGAACAGGTGGAGCTGATAGAAATAGCTCATGTAGAGATTCAAAGAGCCAGGACAGCCCTGGGAATAATGCCTGAGCAGGCCACCAAAATGATTCACTTTCTCAATAACCGCACTAGGGAAGAGTTGGTTGCTCTACAAATAGCCAGCAGAACAAATACAATCCTCATAGCCAAGAAGGTACTTACATTGAGGAATTTCACTCAGACACTGGAGAGGAAATGTCAGGAAATGAAGGTTGAGATAGATGAATTCAGAGCTAAAATGGCTATTTTACAGGACAAAGGACTGCCAAGCTTAGTGACTGGTATAGGGCAGCTGCTGTCATATAATCAGTATATGACAAGGATCAACAATTATGTTGAAAACCAGATCACAGCATCCAGCAGCTCCACAGAAGAAACAGGGCCTCGCTCTGGGCAAACCCTCTATGACAAGCTGGAGAACCTATTCTTTATTGAGCATGAAATTAATCATCTGTTTGAGGTCCCTCCTAATTTTTATAGACACACAGAGGCAGATGAGACAGTGGTTAAAATGAGAAGACATCAGTTACCCCCAGCTGATTGGTGGCAAGCAATGTTGGAAATTTTGCCTAGATAATTCCACTTTGCCTTTTGCCTTTTTTGGAGAAAGATCAGCATACAGGTCAGCAGACCGGTCAGCAGGCAAGTCAGCATACAGGTACAACAAGCAGCATACAGATGACTCAGCAATCCACCCAAATAGCAGGCCAAAATTAACGTAGTATTAAAAGCACTGCTATGGCCTACTTTCCATAGCCAAAAGTCAAATCTGTCTGACAGAGGAATGTCGGCTACCTCAACATTTAAAGTTATATTTATGTTGTCATTTACTTTTTGTAAGAGAGTTGGTGGTGCAATTTATTGCACCATAACTATCCACTAAGATATTTTATACCCTATTTTTGTATATATATCCCCTCAGATAACGCATTGAGGGT
>APFE030262792.1:0-12443 GCA_000404065.3 Pinus taeda | reverse complement strand
CCCATTTTCACCAACAAATCTGATATATTGTTTCACACATGCCTAACTTTCTCTGCAGCAACATTTTGTCTTCACAGATCCACTTTCAAAAGCACAAATATCTCAACTCCATTGCCCAATGGAACAAACTGTCATGTAAATCTATACTTCAGGTCTAAAAGAATTCACCAACCCACCATATTCAAACAAACAGTGCATCACAACTAGTCTAAAACACTCATCAAACAAAGCTAAACTATAAAGAGAGAGCCCTCTCTGGTTACAGGTAGGCTAGAACCTGTAACTACAAGATTGGTCAGTGGTTACCTCGGCCGTATTCCCTTTAGGAAGCAGGGAACAACCTGAGTGATAACATCAATGGCGACTCCACTGGGGAATATGTCAAATACCAAGTAAGAAGAAATAAGCTTCCTGTTTAAAGGTCCTATCATAGGGTGTTAAGGAAAGGAAAACTCAGAATATGGCTCCAAAGAAGAAATCTTGTTTCACTAGGTCGGATCCTGACCCTAATCCCCCAACTATCTTTGAAAACCCCAATTTAATCCCCAAAATCTTGAAGAAACAAGAGCAGCTAAGAGAGCTCTCAGATTTAGATATCGAGCCAAATCAGCAGAGCTATATTCCCACTCCTGTCAAACCATCATTTCATCCTCACCGTACCCCAGCATATCCTAGCTCTTCATCCACCTCCCAAGGTAGTTTCCCCACTCCCCCAACCCCTGCACATCTCACTCCTCTTGTCCCTGTTATCCCTGTTGTCCTAGCTGTCCCACTCCTTCTTGGTGCCCCTTTTATCCCTGCAAATATGGCTAGATATGCTCCTTTAATCTTGCCTGCAAACCCAGGGGCAATGCCCCAAGATTATCAAGGAAAAATCACTTACTTTGATGGAACTGGCACTTATACTGCCCAACACCACACTAAGAGGATGCAGGACTATTTTGAGAACTATGAGATTGATGATCAAGATGTAAGAATGAAATTTTTTGTGCAAAGTTTGATAGGGGATGTAAGGAATTGGTTCAGATCTCTGGCTGCAAATTCTATAGTCAATCCTAATGCCTTATACCTAAGTTTTTTAAACAGGTGGGAAAAGAAGAACGAACCCCTTCACATACTGATAGAGTATGATAATCTGAAGAGGGGCCCACAAGAGACAGTTCAAGACTACTGTGCTAGGTTCAACAATGTATATAATGCTATCCCTCAAAACCTGAGACCTCCTCCTGATCTAGCCTTGATCAAATTTCCTGATGGATTTGACCCAGACATGGCATATCAATTAAGAGAAAGAGCACCTCCAAGTCTTGCAGACATGCAGAATATAGCTATAAGTGTAGAGGCAAATCTGATTGCCAAGAGAACCAGAGAAAAAAATGAGAGGAGAATAACTTTCAAAGAAGAACCCTCAACCTTTGATCAAAAGCTAGATGCAATCATGAAGGGAATGGAGAGGTTGGGAGATAGGGTTGAGACCATGGAGAGAAAGTCCTCTTGGGAAGGACAAACAAGCAACACTACAAGGAATCCAAATTTTAGGAAAAACCAAAACCCAAATGCTGGGAGAAATAGTCTTGATCAGAACATCAGACCTCCATTTCAAGAGAATTATGCAGAGGCCTCAACCACTAGTGAACAAATAAAGGATCCCCACATCAACTCAATAGATTTGGATAGTGTAGAACAAGTATTATTGACACAAGACGATCAACAAACCCAAGATGGTCAACAAGCACAAGAGTACAAACAATTCCAGGCAAAATCAGGTGAGTATTTGATTTCAGAGAAGGGTTTGACACAGCAGTCTATGAAGTACACAAACAGTACAAACTAAGAAGTAGAACCATAGATGTACCTGAAAATACCAAGCAAGCAAACAACAAACAGCCCAAGAAATCCAATGACAAAGCTGTCTCAGCAGAGTCCTCAGATAAAAAACCCCAAAAAGAGATTACAGTGGAGGATGTATCTGGCATACAGCCTCCAGTAAAACCTACATCCAAACCCCTTCTCCCAACATAAATTTTGGGCAAACCTCTAGAAAACACAGCCAGCCCAAATTCATCCCAAAGTAATATACCTGTTCAGGACATGCTCACCCAAAATTCAACAGAAAAGAAAAATTTGCTGCTCATAATCTAAAGGTTCAGATGGAAAAACCCTTCAATCTTGAAACAGAAATTGGAAAACTGAAAATTGCAATCCCTCTGTCTGAACTAGCCAAACATGAGGTCTTCAGACAACAAATTAATAGATCATTGCAAGTACCAGAAAATAGGGATGCAGTAAACATTCTGGATGACCAACCAGAACTGATTTTTGGTTCAGAAGTCAATGGCAAATCAGGGGATGGAGGAACTCCTCCATTCTATGTAAGCCTAAACATTCATGACAAAGTGTTACACAATGCCATGTTTAATTCAGGGGCCTCTCATAACCTAATGCCTAAATCAGTGATGGAGAAACTTGGTCTAGACATCACCAGACCCTATAAAGACTTATTTTCATTTGATTCCAGCCAGGTCAGATGCTTAGGCCTGATCAAGGACCTCTGTGTATCCCTAATCCAATATCCAGCAAAGATAATTCTGATGGATGTAGTAGTAGCAGACATTCCACCTAAATATGGTATGCTCCTATCAAGATCTTGGGGTGCCAAGCTCCAAGGATCTTTGCAACTAGACATGTCATATGCCACAATTTCAGTCTTTAGCCAACCAAAGAGACTATAAAGAGAGACACTCATGAAATATGTGGTCAGCAGCCAAGATAAACCTCAAAATTTCCGAATCTACTCCATCCATTCAGATATGGACTCCTTCATACTATACAATGCTGATATGTGCCCCAAAACTGAGCTCAAGCTCCTGGAGACAAAGGAGACCAGGCATGTCAATGAATTATCCATTACTGCTGAAGAACAGATCACTGATCTCATTAAAACAGCAGGTTCTGCTGACAAGTCACCAGAATTACCAAAACCAGACTTGCCCACTGAACAAGTCTGCAAATCAATTGAAACTGAACAAATCTGCAAATCAATTGAGACCAATACTAACCAAGAAACCTGTTGGTATTTAGAATTTGATGGGTCAGTAAATAAGCTTAGAGCAGGAGCAGGGGTATGGATACATAATACTCAAAATGACCATGCTCTAGGTCATTCCTATAGGCTTAACTTTAGATGCACAAATAACATGGCTGAATATGAAGCCCTCCTACTAGGTCTCAAACTGATAAAGAATCTAGGAGTGACCAAAGTCTCCATATTGGGGGATTCAGACCTCATTATCCAACAGATAAAGGGAAACTTTGTTACAAATGATCCCAGGCTGAGGTCTTATAGGTTGGATGTAACGGACTTGCTCAACAACTTCCTAGAATACCAGCTCACCAAAATACCTAGGAACCACAACTTACATGCTCACAGTCTGGAAACCTTTGCAAGTACCTGTAAGCTTCCTTTTGGGCCTAACCACCAATTCACTGTTGAAATCAAACACAGGCCCTCTGTTCCAGACAATGTAAATAATTGGCAGGTATTTGAGAATGATACTTAGATAAATAATTTTTTAACCATGAAGGAGGAATTCTCAAACTTAAACATTGACACAAGCATTAAGGAGGATCAAGACCAAAAGGATGAACTAAACACCAGTGTATCAGCTGAAACAGCAGATAGGATATTACATCCTACAACCTTTGACCCTGCCAATTTGCAGAAGCTAAAAATGGCCAATCTGGATGAAATTAATGAAGAAGAAACAGAAGTAATTCAGTTAAAGGACAATTTCTTGCCTACAGGTCTTGCTCCTTTAGAAGACATCTCTGATTCAAATGATCTTTCTAAAAAACCAAAGATGCAACCCATTAATGCAGAAATAGAGGAGTGTAACATTGGGACCACTGAAAATCCCAAAATGATTAAACTCTCTAGAACCCTACCCCCTGATAAGAAGCCAGAATATATCAAACTGTTCAAAGAGTTTCAGGATGTATTTGCCTAGAGCTATGAGGACCTTAAGTCCTATGATACTACAGTAATCCAGTACACAATACCCCTGAAAAAAAACCAAAAACCCTTTAAACAGAAGCTGAGAAGAGTCAATCTAGTACTTCTTCCCTTAATAGAGAAGGAAGTAAAACGAATGTATGAAGCTGGGATTATTGCTCCCATAAGGTTTTCTGAATGGATTTCTAACCTTGTACCTACAAGAAAGAAAACTGGGGAGATAAGACTTTGTGTGGATCTGAGGAATTTAAACAAAGTCTCTCTCAAAGACCACTACCCCTTGCCAAAAATGGATCACATCTTGCAAAGGGTAGTGGGAGCTTCAAGGATCTCATTATTGGATGGCTTCTCAGGATTCAATCAAATCTTAGTTCACCCAGATGACCAAGATAAAACAAATTTCACCACACCTTGGGGAACTTTAAAATATGTCAAAATGCCTTTTGGACTAAAGAATGCTGGAGCCACATTTCAAAGGGCAATGGATATATCCTTTTCCAAAGAAATCCATGATTTCTTAGTCATATACCTTGATGATCTAACAGCCTTCTCAAAATCAGACTAGGAGCATTTAAAACACCTAAGACAAGTGTTCTTGATTTGCAGAAAGTATGGCATTTCTTTGAACCCAAAGAAATCACTATTTGGCCTGGAAGAAGGCAAACTCCTTGGTCATATAATTTCTAAAGATGGCATAAGAATTGACCCTGATAGGATTCAAGCTATACTGCAAGTCCCCCATCCAAGAAACATCAAGGAATTACAAGCCTTTCTGGGGAAGATTAATTTCCTAAGAAGATTTATTCCTAACTTGGCTGAGCTGATAAGATTGTTGAACAATATGCTCAAGAAAGATGCCAAGGTCAAATGGACAATTGAAGCTAAACAAGCTTTTGAAGAAATCAAGATAGCTTTGACAAAAACACCTGTGCTTACAAGTCCTAGTTTTGATACAGATTTTATAATCTTCTCCTTTGCCTCTGAAAACACAATTGCTGCTGTCTTACTGCAAAAGGATGACTTGGGATGTGAGAAACCTATTGCCTTTTTCAGTAGAGCCCTTAGGGATGCCCCACTCAAATATAAAATCATGGAAAAGCAAGCATATGCCCTGGTAAAAGCCATAAAGGATTTCAGAGTTTACATTATGTACTCTCACATAATTGCATATGTGCCCAATGCAGTAGTCAAGGATATCTTAACCCAAGAAGGAATGGAAGGCAAGAGGGGCAAATGGATTGCCAATATTCTGGAATATGACATAGAAATCAAACCAACAAAGCTTATAAAAGGACAAGGGCTAGCTAAGCTATTGACTGAGACTAACTTTGAAGCCCTTGACATAAATGAACTGGATAACGAACAGGAGATGGCGACTCCACAGATCAATCAAGACTTTCTAGAATCACCTTGGTATGCTGACATATGTTTTGTATTATTAAACCTGCAAGCTCCTCCAGGGTTATCTAGAACCAAGAACAGATTTCTAAAACTGAAGGTTGCAAAGTTTTGTATCATAAACAGTGTTATTTTGGAAAACTCATGAAGGTGTCCTACTCGACTGCCTGACTTCAGATGAAGCTGATAAGGTCCTAAGAGAATTTCATGTAGGAGACTGTGGAGGACACTTATACTGGAAGTCCACAACTGACAAAATCCTAAGGGCTAGATTTTATTGGCCCTCCCTGTTTTCTGATGCAAAAAAGTTTTTCATGTCATGTCATAAATGTCAGATATTCGAAGGGAAGAAGAAGTTGCTTCCCTTACCCCTCAGGGCCATTTCAACTGAAAAACCATTTCAACAATGGGGTTTAGATTTCATTGGAGAAATACACCCTTCATCCTCAGGTCAGCATAGATGGATCTTGACAGCTACTGATTACTTCACCAAGTGGATAGAGGCTATACCTTGTAGACAAGAAAATGATTCAATTATCATACAATTCCTAGAAACCAATATCTTGTTCAGATTTGGCTGCCCAGAGAAAATCATAACAGATAATGCAGCTGCCTTTAAATCCAAGAAGATGATCAGCTTTTGTCACAAATATCATATCACCCTAGGTCACTCAACAGCCTATTACCCTCAAGGCAATGGCCTAGCTGAGTCCTCCAATAAAAGCCTAATCAACATCATCAAAAAGGTCTTGGAGGAGAAGAAAAAGAATTGGCATAAAAAATTGGTAAATGCATTATGGGCAGATAGATTGACCACAAAAAGATCTATTGGTACTAGCTCATATGAATTGGTATATGGCCTAGAAGCTGTGTTCCCATCCTCCCTGGGGATCCCTGTGATCACATTGCTGCAAGAAATACAGGCTGAACCAAATGATATCCAGAGAAGAATCAATTAGACAATTCACTTACAACAAACAAGGGAAGAAGTGTATCATAGAACCCAAGTTCTACAGGAGAACCTCAAAAAGGTGTTTGACAAAAGAACAAAGGCTGAGGACTTTTTCATAGGTGACATAGTACTGAAATGGGACTCTAGGAGGGAATACAAAGGAAAGCATGGCAAGTTTGACTTTCTGTGGAAAGGGCCATTCATAATTCAAGCTATGCAAGGTAACAACACCTTCTTTCTCAAGAGTCTAGATGAGTCAAATAATGATGAGGTCCCAGTGAATGGGAGAATGCTCAAGCACTACCATGATACATAAGCATCCGATGACCACATATTGTACATAAATATCTATATTTCCAAGTAATTTTTTCCTTTTTTAGATATATAGAAGAGCAGACTACAACAGATTTTGAAGAAAGGCCAGCGAAACCACATCAAGATGACATAGATGCTGGAGAAAGCTCAGATGAACAGAGGAGAGAAAGGTATGCAAAACAGAAAACCAATGATAGGCAATGATACAGGCTAAGCAAGTCATGAAAAATTTATTGTTTTCCTAAAGAGGTCATGAAGCACTGCATACCATCTCACTAATTGCAGATGAAAGGTAGCAATACTAGAGCAAATTCACTACAGAGAGAGGAAGAAAATAAGGCTATCTGACCTGATGTTCTTGGCTTTACACCAGGTAAAGCCACCCCCAAGTGGAGCCACTGTTAGGTTCCTATACCAATAGGTTTCATCTTTCATGATTGACAGTGGAAGGGCCAAATATGTTCATCATTGCAGGCTGCAAAGATTCCATATTTTGTGTACATACTACAAAAAAATTAAAAAATGAAAAGAGGGTATGCTCTAAAAGAAAAATCAAAGGGCAAGAAAATCAAGTGGTCAAGAGAAAAGTGAAAATGAACCCCAAACTAAAGACCAGGAAAGTGGCCAGTCAAAATGCCACTACTAAGCTCATTTAGCAGTGTCATGTTATCCAAGTACTACTGCTAATCACACTTGATGGATGGCCCAACAATCTAAACTGGACCATGCCATGGTTAAATTGCTTGTTGGAGAATAGAGAATGTTCCCTGACCAACTAGCTTAAGCTTGGCAAATGACTAGCTAGGTAGAGAAATAAAGGTTCCCAACTGCTTAATCTGGGGCCTTGGAAGAAATAAGGGTAGATATCAGATAGGAGGGCAGTCAAAAGAAAAGAGGAAGATCAGGGTCTGCTAGTTCAAATGCACCCACTTTCATGAAGAAAAAATGTTAGGATTACTAGGATAGGTAAGTAGTGCAAGGTTGCAGAAATGGAGAGCCATCACCAATTGGCCAATTAAGTGCAAAAACTTATGCCACTCAGGATGTGGGCATCAAGGAAAAAGAATGGAGGACAAGCACTGGAAGCATGTCTAACTTCCCCAGTTTCCCCCAAAAGTCATGTCTTACTAACACCCCCAAGGGCCTTGAGATCTGCTCAGGTGTCCAGTTCCACTCCATTACATCACAAACCACTTGGTCAAACCATGGAGTTCAAGCATGAAAAGAAGCCACATTTCTTGTGTAAAAACATCCTTTTTTCATCATTTTCATCTATCCTCAATATCCTAAGTTGAGTTTCATTTTAACTTGGCTTCACCCCTTCATTCACCTCACAAACCATATTAATCACTAACCTATGATCTGGCTCCCTAACTTCTCGCTCGCCCAAGTGCTATAGCCATATCCCTTGTTGGGAAATATTAACCCCTCAAGGGTTAGTATTAGCCCTTAATCCTCCTAAAAAACTATGAGTTTGGCAAGAAACTATGGTTAAAAGGCAAAAAAATCACTTTCCTCGCCCTCATTTTCCCTTATCCCCCTTTCCTCCGCCCTAAACCCATGTATTATAAAGTTTTTTTGAAATAAAAAGCTTTTTAATACGCGCTTAAAAGACCTGAAAACCCATAACCTAAAGTTCTAAACCCACCCCACACCCATTTATTAAATGTTTATTATATAATCGGGCGGGTCCCCTGTTATTATCGTGGCGGCATATCACGATCGCCGCCCACCGTTAGATCTTCCGCCCCGCCCATCCTACGGTGGGCAGTCGATCTTCAACCACAACCGCCCGACCTTTTGCATCCGGGGGATGGGCGGTATTGCCGCCGTACCCCCGCCACGCGTCAGGCGCTGGGGTTGTTCGCTACCCCCCCCTCCAAACCACTTACCTCCCAAGAGCCTGCCGGGGAGACCGCTTACCGCCCTACCCTCCACGCTGACGTCACGCCCCCGTCAGCGTGACGTCACCCCACTTTGCCGCCATCATGCCTCCGCGTCACCCCTGCCCTCCATGTTGCCCTGTCCACCCTGCCACAGTGTCAGTGCCACCTGGGCACCCACGTCACCTGCCATGTCACCTTGTCCGTACCTGGGCCCATGATGACGTCAGCATGACGTCATCACAAAAAGGCGCCAATATGCCAAAAATGCATAAAAAGGCATAAAAACCCGTTATTTTGCATTATTTTCTACGAACGCCCGGAGCTCCACTGAAAGAGAATTTCAACTTCCAATGGTCGAAAAGCAAAAGTAATCTGCCATAGTTGTTGCCGCTTCCATTGTCAACCCAACCACCTACAATTCAGCCAGTTCGACCGGTGCAAACGCCTCGTACGCCATTAAAACCAGGTATTTTGCCGCAGCCACCCTCTATTGTCCACTGTTCTCCGTATAATCCTGTTTTCCTGCTTAAGCAACTCAGTTAAAGGACCCACATTGGTGAAATTCACCCCTAAAATCTACCTAAGAAGCCTCTAAAACCCCTTCACGACGGAAGTCTCAAGGAAACCCATGACCCACGGTGAAATTTACCAGTTTTTCACGAAAAGCAACTAAAAAGCCAAGCCACAGGCTAGAAAAACTAAATTGACATTTCCCTCACCTCTGCTAAAAGAAATTCTCTGCAAATAACCAGCTAACCAGCTCAAAAACACTCTTCTCCCTCAAAACAGAGTGCCACACAGATTAATTAAGCCTGTGACAGCCTCCTTGAACTGCCAAAACTGCTCACTGCAAACAGAGAGCAGTAACCCATTCCTCAGCACTGACATCAAGCTTTAAACACAGTAAACCACCAGCAAGAGCAAGACAATGGCCACTCCAGCTGCTCTGGATGTTTTGCCTATAAATCCACCTAACAGAGAGCTAGAAACTATACCACTGGTGGACAGTGATGCCCTCATCACAGATTTTGTGGAAGAGAGAAACCATTTGCAGACATATTGCCAATTAAGAAACAGTCACTTGGACAACAGTGACCTGTATGGGGTCTGGCAATCTAATCTACCCACCTACTTTCTGCCTTCTGTCAACATATTCCCTGAAATCATCCACCTATGTGCAGAGAACTATGACCAAAAACTCAGGGCTGTGAAGTCTCCATCTGGGAGCCTCCTCTTCTATGTAACTCCAGACTCCATCAACCAGATGCTCAACTACAAACAGACCCAGTTGCTATACCCCTTCTCCACGAACTATTTGCTGGATGAAGGCTCCAGACTTTCTGATTCAAACATTGCTGCCATAGCTAGGAAATTCATGAAGGCAGACTGCCAGCCCTCTGGGCCACCTCCTTTCTCCTATGAAGATTTCAATGAGGTTGGCAAGCTACTGATAGATATGCTGACCTCTGTGCTGGGGTTCACCACAAACAAACATGTTGATCTGACTGTGCTGGTCATGCTCTCTGCATACAGCCTGATGAAGCCCCCTGCTATGAAATACAATTATGCCAAGTACATTGCCAATAAGATACATGATCAATTGACAAGGTTGGACAGGGAGGCAATATTCAGATATTCCTCATACATCTATCACTTATTCTTGTACTAACAGATAGATAGCTTCCAGTGCTCAATCAAGAAGCTAGACTCACAGGGTGAGAGAAGGTCTGTGATCTTCTGGTCTTCAGTCTTCCACCAAGTACATAATTCCCCTTACTCATATTGCAAATTCATTGATCAGTTTGTATATCCAGTTACATGCCTCTTGAGGAGGACTCCTCCTATAAGATTATCCAAGGATATGCAGAAAATATTGCAGCTATCCAGAAGCTACAAAATTGGTGATTGGTACTTATACCAGAACCACACTGTAATCAGAATTTATGGTTGTGAGCTCTGTCCCTACAGGCTCCAAAAGTATGTCCCTATGAAGCTATTTGCCCTAGAGTACTATAGACAACTTATAAACTCTGACCTAACACACTTTAACAGTGCCAAGAAGAAAGCCAACCTGAAGTTCAGGGACCACTTAGGCCCATTTACCATGAACAAAAAAGATGGTTGGAAAGAAGCTGACCAAATACTAGGACAACAGCTCAAACTCAAGAGAAGCTTCTGGTGGGTCCCTTATGACCCTGAAGGTTTCATTAGTGAAAGGAGGGCTAAATATAAGCTGCTAGCCTATAAGCATTCCCCACTCCCTCAAGTACAACATTTTGCTAGTCAAGATGAATGGGTGGCTGAATTAATAGTAGAGGAATTGACTCAGGAAGAAATAATGGAGCAGAATGTAAAGGACTTGGAAAAAACTCTTGACTTAGACTCTTGTCAGCAGGTCTTCAAGCAACCAGTCCAAGCAGGAGAAGGTACCTCTACTTCCCCAGCAACACAGGACATCTAGCAGGCTCCAGCAACAACAACCACCACAAAAGGAAAGGAGAAGATGGATGAACAACAGGAGATAGAAACAGGGCAGCCTAGTACTTCAAAGGACCAGCAATCAGGACAGGCCCCTCCCCTGCAAACTGAGCAAACTCAAAACCCAGTTTTGCAGACCCCTCTCAATGATGAGAGAGGGAAAAAGAGAGACAGAGAAGAAATCACACCTCCAACAGGGTCATCACAGCAACCAGAGGCCAAGAGGCCGAGGGTAGACCCTAAAGCAGAAGAAGGAGACATAAGTGAAGAGCTGGCAGAAAGCCAAAGCAAAGAAAAACAAACGAGCCAACAGACTGCCACTAGCTCATTTCAGCTAGAGCAGGCTCAACAGCATACTATGGAGGTGTCCTCCTCCAGACAACAGGGCAAAAAGCCAGCCACAGTTAAAGAGGTCTTCAAAGAGATCAAGGCACAAAATGAGTTGCTAAGGGTGTAGCTCTATGAGCAGTTCCTGAATACAACCCCAGCCAAAAATCAAAGATTGATGGCTGCCTTTGATCTAAAGGAAGAAAAGATGATCTTCACTCATCTAAAGCCCAAAGTCCCACACCCAAAGACCACATTAGATTATTACAAGACAAATCTAGAGGTCTTTGCTAAAGACATACACCCCATGGATCAAATTGAGCTACACAAACAAACTGGGGAGATGGTGTATGCAACACTTGCTGACAGGGCAATGCTGGCCCATCAGCTAAAGGAATCCCTGAAGAACACAAACAGACAACTTGATTTGGAAAGGCTGTCCTCCTCCGCCAAATATAACAGAATAAAGACTTTGGAGGACATAATTATTGATTTGGGACATGACCCAAAAGATCCAAAGGGTGTTAGAGCCCTTATGAAGAAAAAGGAGGATGATATAGCTGCATTGAGGAAACAGGCAAAATTGCCTCCTACCATCCATCCTGACACAACAGAGCTTGCACAAGAAAAACAGGTGGACAATGCTATGGAGCTGCTCCTAGTCATGAACCAAAGGATACTACAAATGGAGGCAGAGTTAGAAAAATCTATACAGGACAAGCAAGGGGAATCTGCCTCCCAGCCACCTCAAACTTCAACAAACCTTCAACCTGCCCCTCCATCACAAGTAACAACAGCCCCTCCTACTGCTCCAGCACCTACTATAGCTACATCAGCAACTGGAGCAACAGTAGAAGCCACAACAGTAGCAGAATCCAGCATGGGCATGGAGGAATTGATGAAGGTTGTTAAAGAGCTAGAAAACCAAGTCACAGAAATAAATATTGCCAAGGAAAAACTGGCCAAGCTGGAGGCCAGTTATGACAAATCAAAGATGACTGTGGCAGAGAAGCAAAGAGAAATAAAGGCCTTAGAGGCCAAAGTAAAAACTCTAGAGAAAGAGTTGATGCTAGGT
>APFE030262783.1:243925-263804 GCA_000404065.3 Pinus taeda | reverse complement strand
CTCATCTCATGGAGGAACTCAACGCAATGGGGACCATTGCTTCCTAAGGGGGGAGGAATGATCCAGGTGGATATTGGTGGCCACCTGCCAAGTCCACCTAGACCCCCACCATTGTTTCTCTCAGTATTTTCAGTTTCCGTAATTGTGCACAACTTACTATTTTTAGCAGTTTTTCGGGTCCTAAACTTCCGGAGTCGTTTTGGGGCCCTAAACGACGTTTTTTGGGAACTTTGGAGGCAACATGGGTCCATGGACCCATGTTTCCCTTCCCAAAGTGGTAGTGCTCTGATAGATCTTTCTAACGAGCTATTGTACGCGTCAAATGGAGATCGTATGCCAAAGTTACGACCCCAGGAAATTGATGTACCAATTTACCCAAATGGGGCCCATAATTTGGCATTTTATCTTCTAGGGTTAGGTTTTGGGATGTTAAGGGTTTTCCATTGTTTCTCAACAATAAATAGGCCTTCGAGCCTCATTTTAACACAGTTCAGAGGCGTGTAGCCGCCACATCTCTTCTCAGAGATAAGCTACCATCGCCCTAGCTGGTTTATTTCCATTACTGTTTGTAAGCATGTTTCAGTATTTTACATTAATGAAATGAATTATTATTTCCACTGCATATCTGTGTTTATGGTTATCTCTGTAATTTGTTGCGTTCCTGTCTAAATCCGGATTAGAAACTCTATAAGTTTATGTAGAATGGACCCCTTTCTTTTTGAAATGGTAGACCAGATGTAAAAACTAAGGTCATAACACATTAATAGCACAATTGTTACATTTGATACATCATTTAAGAAAGAAATGGGCCCATTCTACATAGATTTCTAGTCTTTCTACTCCTACTAGCCCCTCAAAAACAAAATTGTGATTGTTTTCTCTCTCTCTCTCTCTTTATATATATATAGATATATATATATATATATATATATATATATATATACTTGGAATGAAATCACTGGAAACCCCATAGTACTTCCCTACATTTCATGGATAGTAAACTAGATAAACCACTGAACCTAATTATGGGGCCTCAGTACCCCAAGGGAATCGAAGAGAATCAGACCTGTGATTAACAACAACTAGCAATAGTATCAAAGAACTTCACGTTTGGCTCTAGACCATAAAAAGGATTCTCTAATAAGTTGATAACAAATGGAATGTCCCAAGTATTAATGACTAATTAAGTGAATTGTTAAGTTCTATTGATATCCTTGCACTAGTTTGGTATCAAAGTAGTAGATATAGAGCGTTAAGAGATTTTAAAGATTAAAATAATAATTATTTTAAAAGGGAAAATTGATATGAAAAGTAAAAAGGTATGAATTAAAAGATAAATGGATATTAGAAGGTTTTGGTGATTCATCAAAGTATTATAAGAAATAATGTCGTAGTTGAACTTTAAGGAATTAAATGATGGGTTTATCTATAAGTGAGTGGATATTTATATCGTTGCATGATCACAAGTAGGGATACCCTTGACAGTGACACAACGAAAGTGTAATGAGCACTTTGAAATTGTTAGGTGTGTGTTATATTCTTTCCACGACTAATCGCCTGCGTGGGGGGGCGATAGTTCCCCCTGTTCGTTGCGCTGTGCGCAACCCCCCTATAGGGAGGTTTCAAGGCAGCAATAGCCCCCCTGTACAAGGTTTAGGGAAGTGCCCCAGGAATTTTTTTTGGACCCTATATTAGGTGGGAAGACCTACCTATGGTTTTGTGCATGGGTTTTGCACATGGGTTTGGGCATAATAGTTTTTTGCCCATGGTATTTTGTAGATCTAGTCAAGGGAACAACAATTATATTCTAATCCAGGGTTAATGGAATGGGGTTTATGAATGCTTTAGCATGAATAAATATGTATTGTAACATTGAAAGGAACATAATGAAAAAATTAATCTAGTAGTCCCAGTTTTGGGATCTAGGGGAAAATATTTGTGTATTTTTTTTTGTTTCTTGCCATTCTATATTTTCTGTTTTTAAGAATTCGTTTGCAGGTCATTTCTGTACAGGATTAAAACCTACAAAAATTAAAAGAATGTACAAAATGTTGTGAAAGAACATGGAAGTAAAAGGAAGAGCTTAGTGAAAAAAGACACTAGGAATAACGAGTTGGACAGATAGAAATATGTAGTTGAATTAAAGGAGAAATTGAGTATTTTGAGAGAGCTTCTAAGATAAAACCTAAATCATGGTTGGAAGCTTAAAAAAATGAACTATTATGAAATTGTATATAAGGAAATTAATACACAGGATGAATGTATGGGTCAAAACAATGGAAAGAACTCAATGGAACTGCATATCGACATAGATCCAGGAATCAGGAAGAAGTAGTTCACATTTGTGAGCTAGAGCAGGGATAAATGCTTGGAGAAGATGATGAAGAAGATGAAACACTTGATGAAATTATTATGAAGCATTGGGAGGATTCAGAACAACCGAAGGAATGCTAGAGGCATCAACAGAGACCAAGAAGTCTCATGGTCTTGAAACAAAAGGTTTGTGTGTGTATGTAGGTTATGTATGTTACGAAGATGGACAACCACCAAAAAATTTAATAACAAAAGAGGAAGAATTTCCTCATGAAGGAATACAAAATGCTAGAATCAAGAAAAATCCAACAGATGGAATAAACGAAACAACATATCTCAAGGAAGAATTAAAATTTACAGAAGAATGGTTAGAAAATCCCAAAGTTGATAAAGACTACATAGATGTTGCAAACATAATTCAAGTCAGTTATAAAGAGAATCCAAGAATATTGAACAACATTGGAATAAGAAAAGAAGTTGAGGACAAAAATGAGGTTGAAGAAATTTTGAAACAATGGGAAAGTCAAAGGATGAAAACAAAAAATCAACAAGGATCAGTTGACTTAAGGTGCTTATAAAAGAAAGGAATTTGAACAAGGATAAAGAAAATTATGGTATCCTAGAAAAGCAGAGACAATAGAAGAGAAATAAAACAACATAGAAAGTGGACATCAACAACACAAAGGTTGGGATCAAAGTGGAATGAAACATATGGAAAACCATGAACAAGAGGCCATTAAATTTTTTTAATACCTCAGGAGTTTGATACAAGAGCATAAGAATAAATACACTATTTTTTAGTTCCTTCTAGAGTCGTACACCTATGAAGAGAATTGTTTGTCTATAACTCTCGTAATGTGTTGAATAAATATAAGGTATTTTGTGTGAAGGGTGTTAACATAAGAATGTGAATAGTTTTGATTTTCCTAAATTTGGTAAGATCTCAACAAGATCCATTTATAATAATTGAAATAAGAATACATATGACATTCTTTGAATCCAATTTTCCATATTTTGCATCAATGTGTTTATTATGTAATCTATGTCAATTAAATCAAAATGTTATTTTATGAATGGATATGTTCAATTGTGATATCATGATATGTTTTTGTGACATTGTGACATCAAGTTATGGTAGTTTACATCACAGTGTGAACCTTAATAAAACAGTGTAACATAGTTTAATTTAGTATATACTAAATTATATAAATTATACACACATATTAGACCTTACATTTATATATACCAATTAGTAAATCCCATAGATAAAAAGATTGGTGTTGTTCTTTACTTTGGTCATGATTTCTTCTTCTTCTTCTTCTTTAACTAGTATAATTGACAATTGGGGCAATCTCGTACTTATGTGACATATGGTTGATTCTCTTCGCTACCATTATAACCACTAAGTGCATTACATTTCCTTAATGTGGACATGGATTAGTCAAGGGGATTGAACCAAGGATCTCATAATATTTTACAGAATACTTTACATAACATGCTTTGCCACGTGAGCTACACCCTGGGGATCACTTTGACCATGATCTTTAATTACATCAATAGGTGTGTCTAATTTAGAATAGACATTTCATAGTTTTTATTTAATTATCAGTGATTATTAGGTGGATGGAAAAGATTTCACCTCTATGGGATATATTGAAATATTCATAGTAGCATTCACAAATCAAGGGTTAATATTTATCTCTAAATTAGTTATGCTCTTTTAATTAATTTATCTCAAATTAATTAATTAAAAAAATGTAGTATAGGCAAGTGTCAAATTAGGCATGTGGTATTGATAAGTCATGGTATTGTAACAAAAACTATTTACAAATTAATAACTTTTATAGTAAAGTGAGGGTGAATATATATGATTATGAATATTGTTACATATTTTTAAAAATGTGTATATGTTTAGCTCACATGTTAATTCTTTTTATAATTAATAACAATAATAATTTAAAATAAATGAGAACATATAGTATTCAAAAAGCTTAGTGAGAACACAATATTCCATAAAAAGTTCTCAACATCAAAATGCTAACCATGAAAATCTTCATGCAAAAATTTATATATATATATATATCGACAAGTGAGATGTATCTATATTTACTAGTCATTTAATTTATATGGTTGTGTTAGTTAGATTATACATTGAATTTAGCTTGGGTGAGAGAAAAATTGTTATCCTTCTTTCTTAGGTTCAATTTATCCTCCATACTTGGATTCAATTTCTATATGTGACATATTAAGCTCAAAATAAATATTTCTTATATTGACTTCAAGCTTTATTGTCTAAGTAGTTTTTGAAAAACCAATCCATTTCATAAGAAGTGCATTATAATACTAATACAATGTAATAATATTAATCATATGTTTTACAATGTCAAACTAAAAAGCTTTCAAAAACGTATAGATTTCCATTCCCACATTTAAGGTTTAGAAACTAATGTAAAATTAAAACAAGTGTTGCTTTTCCATTCTCACATTTAAGATTTAGAAAATAATATAAAATTAAAACAAATGTTGTTTAGACATAGTAACCATTAGTAAGTTTACACATTTAAAATTTTATTGCTAAGGAAAATATAAATAATGGTAGGAAGTAATTTTTGGAAAGTATATTTATTTACATCTTATTCCTATCCATTTATTTTTTATACAAAACTACTTAATTAATGGTAAAATATTAAAAATAAATAATTTTATTTATCCAAATATAAACTAATTTTCAAGAATTTTATTTTTAGATAAATTTTTTTATACACCCTTGCCTATAAATAAAATTCCTACAAAATATTTTACTAATTATATCGGAATATAAACTATATTTGCCTGACGTGGTTACGTCTGTAACGACATCTGACGTGTATTACCTGGTTGTAACAAAGCCCCATACTTAAACCAAGGTTAATGGAGTAAATGGAAATAAAACGAGTTAAAAATCTGGGGTGGAAAAAGTTAAGTTATGTAAATTAAATTCTTATTTTTCCATCTTATATATCATATTTATGATTTAATAATAAAATATTAAATTATAAAAATTAAAATATAAATCAATAACTATTGCAATATAATTTTTGCTTAATTTAAAATTTTAAAATATATGACACGAGATGATTTAATTTAATCTAAAATATAAATATTATATTATAAAGAAAATATTTTAAATCTGGATAGTAATTAATAAAATTATGTACAATTATAATATCTTATTAAAAAAATTTAAATACAATATTTACTGAAATCAAGTTAACAATTTAGTAAAATCATGTAAAATTTGAAGTATTTGTAGATATTTTCAAAGAATATAATTCAAACTATTACCAAATTCTCATTCTTATGAAAAATTAAAATAAACTTTGTAAAAAATAAAATAATATTTTGAAACTCTAAATATTATTTAAATAATAAATCAATCATAATTAATCTAATAAAATGAAATGTATGTTTGAATAATTTGTAGCTCTTAAATTTTATTTAGGCAAACAATCAATTATAATTAATTGAATCAAAATTATTTAACTTATCAACTTAGTTTATACAAGTATGAAATTTTTCAAAATTTAATTATAAAATATAAAATATTTCTAAAATCTGAATTTTAATTATATAAAAGGTTTGGACCAGGGACTAACATCCATTATTATTAAACATTTTAGAATAAAATTTATAAATATAAACTTGTGAGTAAGATTTAAGAGAAAATTAAAATAAAAAATAATAATAGAAAGAAAATTTAGAAAATAATATTAAAAAAATGAAAATATACACATCATTTATTCATAAACTAAATTATTAATGTATTTTTTAATTATAAAATTAAATATAATATAAAATTATTCATAAATTAAATTGTATAATTACACCAAAGGTGTTTATTTCTACCTTTTTTTTCCACAGTACAGTTGTCGCCACCGTTGATTTGTCAAGCAATTGTCAAGCCAGGCTACAAAAAATTTTGCGAAACTTCCCTCTCCTAGAGTCCTTAGCTCATATTTGCAAATTATGTTCTTATTAACGTTCTTTCCCCCTTTCTACCTTTTAACTAAAATCTCCTAATTTTTCTATATGCTGACTCGGCCAAGGACAAAGTCCCGATGATTAACGCAATGATTTACAATCTCGATTTTGCCTGATATTCTCCTTGGGTTGGGAAACTAATGTCGAATGCCCATATCTGCTTAAAAGAGATTCTAGAGTGATGTACGTTTCAATCTTGAGTTTAAGAAAGTAAATCTCCTCTGCATTAGACAAACCTATAAGCAATTTCAACAATCCAGTTATGCCATAAACAATGGAGCTCCACATCACTAAAATGGCAACAAAATCTAGACTCCACATTCCTCAAAACCTTCCAAGATGGTAGGACCTTTCCTCGTTTCCAAGAACTCTATTCAAGCCATAAATTTTACCCAATAGATGCATCCATCACCCTCCAAATCCCCTAGAAAAATCGGGTAGTCTCAAGGCAGGACGAAAACCTTGAATCACAAGCCCTAAGCAATGAAGAAGGATAAGATACTTTGCACCAATTTAAAAACATTGAGGAAATCCCATAAAAAAAACAATGGAATCTGGTGGATGTTGTAAGGGAAATATGGCAAGATGCACAACATTTCCTAACTCCCCTAAAGTCATCCTGGCTTCATTGCTTGACCCTTTTTGAATCAGTTCACTGCATTGCTTGCAATATTGTTACAAATATTTTTAAAATCATCGCTCTCATTATAATAGTTGGGAAAATTATGATTGTCCTAAGGTAAGATGCACAAGTATGCTTGAATGAACCAAGAAGTGAGGAAATTAAATCTCCTCTGCACTGGACAAACCCATAAGCAATTTCAACAATCCAACTGCACCATAGACAATGGCCCTTCGCATCAATGGAATGGAAACAAAATATGGACTCCACATCCCTCAAAACCTTCCAAGATGGTAAGAGCTTTCCTTGTTTCAAGGAACTTTGTTCGAGCCATAAATTTTACCTAATAGATGCATCCACCACCCTTGAAATCCTTGACGAAAATCAGGTAGTCTCAAGGGAGGACAAAAACCATGAATCACAAACCCTAAACAATGAAGAAGGAAATATGGATGTTGTGAGGGAAATATGGCAAGCTACAAAAAATCCCTAACTCCCCTAAAGTCATCATGGCTTCACTGCTTGACCTTCTACCTTGTCTTTGTCTTCCTCCTTGGAAGAGGAAATTTCATAGTGGTCGCCTGAGACACTATGATTTGTAGTGGTTGGATTCTCCTGAAAATTTAGTCATCTAAGTCCTAGCAAGTGATGAAATGTGGGAATGAAAAGACTACCCTACTGAGAAACTCTTGTGTTTGCCAAAGTCCTGCGAATTCTACTCTTCACTCAAACTTGTGTAGTATATCAATTTCTGGAAATTACTTAGATATGTCAGTGTCTGGAAATCCTTATTTTAATATTATAAAATACATACTTACAAATTTGTTGTATACCTCATCTTATATCAATCTCAGTCTCTCAAATCTTGATTATCAGTATCAATTTTGACATCAGTTTCTGGAAATCATAAAATACAAAATCACAAACTTATTGGTTGCCTCAATCAATATCAGCATTAGTTTTTAGATGTCTTAATCAATATCATCATCCACTTTCCATTTTGTAGGTTTTTCTTTGTCGACCTCCCATCCATTCAACTAATGAATATATAGAGGAAAATAGTTCATCTATCTTTTTTTATTGTCCCACTCGGAAAAATAGTTCAAGAATCTTATTACCAAATTTTCCATTCCTTCGGTGTATCTTTGCACCTTTAGGAGCAATTTCTAGTCTACATGGTTGAACTAATATAGTAGTGAATGTAGAGAGATTTGAAGATGTAGAGAAGAAAACACCTATTTAACTCACAATGCAATCATCAATTTCTTGTCTCATGCACCGGGCTTCACGTAATGATCCTTTGACATAACATGTGCTTTCTTGGCATACTAAACAATACCTTTAACCTAAATACATATTGGAAAATACCTCTAAAAGTCACATTATTTAACCCCCTACAAATGTAAACCCAATACACCTTCCCAATTTAAAAAAACCCCTACTTTCACTAGATATTATATGTATCCATTTTTCATAGCATTTTTTATACCCGTTCATATTTTTTCATTAACTTTGAGCTCCATTTTTTATGCCTACCAATGTAAAATTCCTTTAACCCTATTATATGCTCAATATATTATGTCATTTTTTCCTCAATATATATCCCCCAATATGAATGCAGGTGGTATGGTATTTCTCCCACAGTGAAGCCCCTGTGCTCTCATGCAAATGGAGATTAATAAAATTCGTGAATGCACTTCTAGAATGTCTTTTTGGTGATAATAATGAGGTTTCCATGCATGAATCAACTTACTAGTTCAAGAAGTACAATTAAGTGATGTTATCTCTAATAATCCTTGCCTTAAGCACTACAAGGGACAACATAATGAGAAACCATATAAGGTAACCACTTTACAATGCATCTAAATAACATAGAACAATTGCGAGAAAAGAAAAGAGAGAAAACCACATGGGAACAAATCTCATCAAATTACAATAGTGAAAAAGAGATACAACTGCTAAGTAATTGTGTCACTTCACCCCAACTCAATCATCTCGGGATTCACTATGGTGTCTAGGAAAATATTTTTCTTTGTAGTCACAGACAAAGGTTTTAAAGGGTTCCTTGCATAATACTTCATCCTTTCTTGTGTAATCTTACAATTGACTTGGTCAAAGGTAAGTATTGTTAGGTCCAGGAATTCCCCTTCTGCCTCATTGGAATGCCCAACTCCTTGAGAGGTTAGTGCCCTTTGGTAATGAGGGCACATAGAGGACTTTCTAATGGAGGAATCTCAACCCTTGTGTCAACATCTTAGTGTTGATGCTATTGTTGGAGGTCGTGCTTGTTTTTCTTGTTGATCTCCTCCTGTCTTTTCTTCAGCTCCCCTTCTTCTTGTTTCCTCTTCTCTTGCCCTTCCTGCTCTCGCTTCTTATTTTATCCTTCCTTAGCTTTCCTCCTTTGTTCTTCTTCTTTGGTTTTCAGGCATTCTTCCTCATGTTGCTTCTTTCTCATCTCTTCTTCTAGTTGTGTCTTCTCTAGATGGTCCACTAGTTACGGGTCCCTTGATTTTTGTGGTTGCCTTAGCTCTTCTTCTCTTTTTCTCTTCAATTTCTACTTATGTCTAGTTAAGGTCACATTTATTTCCTCTAGAGTTTCAACATCCTCTTCTTCTTGTTGTTCTCTTGAAGGGTGTCTGTTTATGCACCTTTATATCTTTTTAGCGTTCCACCCACATTTTGTTGCTCCCCATTTCTCTTGAGCGAGGAGGACCTTGATTGTAGGCTTACATTCTCCTGGGAATCCTTAGCATGTTCATTTTCTCTTTCCTATTGCTCACTTGGGCTGAATTCTATGTTCGAATTCTACCAATTCCTGATTTTATCCTCATCACACTGCTTGGTATGTGGTATGACCAGTTAAAATTAGCCTTGTTGCAATGTGTTACTACCACTCTTTTGGGGTCATAGGTATGGTGAATCAAGGCCACAAAATGAAATCCCTTCATCTCTTCGACTTCTACCTCAATCTCCTTGAAAATTTCAACAATATATGCGCTAATAGTAAGAGGGAAGGCTGGCCAAGGAATTTTCTTCCCCTTACTCAACGTCTTTGAAAATATTATAGTCATCTGATAACACACCTCCTACATCAATAATTTCTCTGTGTCAAACTTGGGAAGTGCATGAGGAGGTTTGTATGAGCCAAAGATCCTGATGAATGTGCCTTCCTAGATGAGAAACCAATTTGCTACCTTAGTAATAGTCTCCATGGATCTCTTCGACATACAAGGAGGGTCCTCTCCGAAAAGAAACTGGTACAAAGGGGCAATGAATGTCTCAATGGATGACATGCACATTTTTATAACCTGGGACCCAAAATATATTATAGTGCTGGTGGACAGGTTATGTCACTTATGTTGTCCAATTATAGCTCCAATGGTCAAATTGACACCTAACACATACAACATCTAATAGATATGAAGCCATGTAGAATTCTGATGGTTGATCTGCCTTAGGATTTTTAACCACCTATATTTTGGTCTTTAATGCGGAATCTAAGATGCTTTCCCAATTAAATATTATCCCTCTGGTGGCGAGAACATACGTCATAGGGACCTAGGTTCCAAGAAAAGTATCAATATAGAGCCTCGCATATAACTGATTCATCATGGCCGCAATGAGCTAATAATATTTCTTCAGGCCTTCCATCTTGTACAATTGGTCATTCTTTGCCCAAAACATAGAAGGGTATTGCCACCAAGACCTTAAAATGTCCTTAGTTGGAACCCGAAAGTTTGTCATCCATCTAGTATTGAATGTGTCTTCCTTAACTAGAAACTTGTAGTAGGCAACAACGTCTGCTAAAGAGATGGTTGCAAAGGCTTTGCCTATATAATTCTAGACTACCCATTGATATTTGATAATGTTTTATAAAATATATTCAATGGTTTCAGCGCAAGGGAAGATAGGTGGATGTGAGGCCACCTTGTGGAGCCTAGAACTCTTGAGGTTGATGTACACATGGAAATCTTCTTGGTTTTTGAGGGATGCCTAGCTTAGATAATTCAACATATATGTCAAACCAAGAGAGTTTGGTAACCTTGTTAAGGTTGCAGGTTGTGTCCTTATAGGTAGGAGGTGGTGGGATTTAATAGCTTTCTTGGGCACTAATTTTGATTCTCTTGCAGGATTACTTAACTAGAGGAGGTGTCATTTCTATAGAGAAAGATGAAATAGAGATGCAATCAATGTCTTCATTGCCTACCATGTCAAACAAGCAATCCCACAATGAGAGAGACAACATGAATAACATAAACAAAAGAAAACCATGAATTCGGGTTTCAGAGTACTCGGTTGAGTCTCAGGGAGGAATCTTGCTTAGGAGAGGTCATTGGGTTGCAAGAAAAGGAATGTCATGAGGTCAGGATAAATAAAAGTATGAAAAGAGTGACTTGGTGATTTATGTAAGCTAGGTTGCAGATTCTGGTAAGTCACATGAGTCGTTAGATCGCAGGAATCGCATGAGTTGTGAAGTCGCATAGGTTGTTGAGTCACATGATAAGGGAGGTCACAAGGTCACGATAGTCATGAGGTCGTGTGAGTATTCCTATCGCAAATTTTTTTCATGCAACCTGTTCTCCAAGGCGGGTTGGAGAAGGAGTTGACGTGCAAAATGGGGCCATAGGGCTTCAATGGGTCAAAAACCTAGGTCTCTGAGAGGAAAAAACAAGAATGGGACTAGCTACTTGGGCAGAGAGGGATTTTGCAAAAACTTAGCTAGAGGGTTTGCAAGGTGAAATGGGTTAAGGAGGTTGTGGCAGGAAAAATAAACCAACCTTTTCAGGGAAGGCGTAGGGTTGGATGGGAGATGGGGAGAAATGGCATAAATAAATGGTTGCGGGGAAAAGGAAAGTTCTCCTACCATGAGGAAGTCGTGCACCTCTCCCAATCGCCAAGCCTTTCCATTCGTTGAACACTCTAATGAGAATGAAAAATGAGCCAATAGACTGAAAGTTTATATAGAAAAGTCACACATGTGGGGGTCTAATGGGTTGCTGAGTCAACAGGGTTGCAAGATCGTAGAGATATTGTTCTATTATTTTGCGATTTTGTGACCTTGCGACATCTAGGGGCGAGGTCGCGGGGTCACGTAGCTAAGTGCGAATGTGTGTTGCGACTTGGCGACCGAGTCACATGGTCACACAGTTGTGGGGTCACGTGACTGAGTGTGGAGGCGTGTAGTGACTTGGCGACCTAGTCACATGGTTGCACAATCCCGAGGTCGCAAAAGGTTTCTCAATTATGAGTCGTGACTTTGTGACTTTACTTAGTTAAATATGGTGGCAGGTCGTAGGTTGCAGGTTTTGAGGACATATAAGCTCGTTTCATGCGACTTGCGACTTAGGCAAAAGATGAATCTTGAGTCCCAGAAAATTGAACTTGTGGGGGGGACCTAGGGGGCCTGGCTTACTACTAGGGTCATGAGACGAGATTTTAGAAGTGAGTGAATGATACGAACTTAGTGCAGGGGTCCCAAAATTTTGAAGGAGTGGAAATTTTGGGAGGGTTGTTGCAGCGATACAACAATTGGCGATTCCCTAGTAGAACCTTAGAATATTTTCTTGCCCTTGTTTTAGGATTTAGTGGACCTTTGTGAGTGCGTCATTCCAAAATAATGGGTTCCACTGATGGCTTCGGATTACCCTTAATATTGATCAGAAGATACCCCAATACTTTGACTTAACTTTTTAATCACACATACCAAAGATGTTCTCGAAGACTTGAAATAGGGGCCTGGATAATGATATGAGCGATAAATATTTTCAGTATTGTCGTTATGGGTCTCTGGTGTTGCTTCGCTTCTAGCGAGCCTGAATAGTACACTGACAAAGTCACTCCCTAGAAATTGAAAACGTTGCTCTGTTGTTAGTGAGTCTGGATAGTAACCCAACATAGTTGTTGCATTTCCTCTCTGTGTAGGAAGCCTTTCTCAATCCATTTCCCTTTATTTAACTATTGTTTATGTTCTCATTGGCACTTATTCATTGGGAATTTTATTTGACTAGTTGGATGAGGGATCCCGACTTATTTTATTTGCAAGAGAGGTCATTTATATTTTCCAGAGACTTTTATTGTTTTCTCAAAATATTTTTCTCATTTAGAGTTTTCCTTTCCCATTTTCGAGTCAATAGGATAAACTGATTCATTCAAATTAAATAGCCAAGTCAACAACGGGGTCTAACTGTGAATGATAGGGTTCCATGGATAACTAGAGTTCCCCACTAAGATAGGTCTTCACACTTCACCTCAATCGTGACTTTATAAATGATCAAGTGTGGACATAGAGAAGAGTACAACTCAGCCACTAGCGTAGGGGCTACCCCAAACTTAAGATTTCTGACTTGGGGAATGTCCCAAAATTGCTTATTTTAGGGTAGGATCTTTATTAGAAAACATGAACATGACGATTAAAATTCATGAAAGAAAAATGAAACTAAGTGTAAAAGAAAAATTAGGCTTAGGGCTACGGAAAAATGCGAAAATAAAGCATAAAATAAACTATAGGACAAGGATGAGGGAGCAATTACAAGATCTTCTAGGTGAAGTAAAATTTGAGGTTATGGCCATTTACAAGGAGGGGTTCGATCCTCTCTTCTAAAGTTTGCAATGTGGAGGTATGTTGGCCAATCTTCTCCTTAACCTGAAAGGGACCAATCCATAAGGCATGAAATTTGGTGTGCTTACCTTTATCGTCATGGGCTTTATCCCATTTGAGGACTAGGTCTTCGATAGTGAAATCTTTATTCCCTTTAGAATTTTTATTGAACAAACTCTTGATTCGACTTTGCTACACGACAAAATTCTACCTAGCCTTTTGTCTTTCTTCCTCTAGTTTGAGAAGGGTGTTGATTCGGCTTTGCATTGTAGGACAAGGTGTGTCCCACGATTCTTGTGACAACTAGAGGGTGGGTAGGTACAAGTTTTGCAGTAAGGTGGCTTCTTTCTCATAGACTAGGAAATAAGGGGAGGTTCTAAGAGATGGTTTTGGGGTGACACAGTCTGCCCACAAGGCATTGTGTCAGTTCCTCTAGTTTGACAACAAGGTTTTCTTGATAATGTGGATTAGGATTTTGTTGGTGGACTCTGCTAAGCCATTTCCTTGGGGATAATAGTTAGCTGAATGCTTCAAAACATTACCATATTCCAAATAAAAATCATATAAACTTAAAGGCAAGAAATAAATAGCATTATAAAAAATGAGGGAGGTTGGATAGTCGAACCTGGTCATGATGTGTTGATTTAAATAAAAGATATTACCTCTTGATGATTGACTTGCCACAACAAAATGACTGCCACCCACCTCGTGAAGTAGTCAGTAGCTCTAAGAACGTACCTATTCTATTTAGATGAGTGAGGCACAATCTCTCCAATGACATCCAGTGCCAACTACTAAAAAGGTTCTTCCACTGCTATAGATTGAATTGGGGCATATTACCGAGATTCTCATACAACACAATTTTGGTATATATCATTTATGAGCATAGATGTGAGCATCAATGAACATGGCGCGCTAGTAGAAACTAGCTCTCATGATTTTATGGGTTGTGGCATTAATGCATAATATTATACCTTATAGGTGGCTAAATTGAATGTGATGACTTCCTTAGAGTTTTACTGCTTTCATCCTTTTTTCTGCTTTGTGGAGTCTCTTGTTCTCTTCTTGGAGTGTCATGACTGCTGATGCTTCCTGCACTTGAACTTGTACCTGTTGTTGTACTTGTTCCTATTCATGTTCCCAACATGCTTCTATTTTGACATAATCATCAATATCATGCCATATACATGTGTTATTCATTTTATCACCTTCATCTACATTTTCATTAAACACCACAACCCTACTTTCAAGAAATCTATGTGAAGTAGGATCAAACAACTTGTATGCATTTTGTTCATCACAATAACCAATGAATGTGCACGTAATTTATTTTTCATCAAGTTTTCTTCTTTCATCTTTTGGAATATGAGCAAATGCCTCGCATCCAAAAACACTTAAATGATTCAATTTTGGTTTATATCCATAAAATGCTTCAAAAGGTGTTTTTAGATCTAAAATTTTGGTTGGACTCCTATTTTTCAAATAAACGACATTATTAATGGCTTCAACCCAAAAACCATTAGATATATTTTTACCTTTAAGCATACTCCGTGCACATTCCACTAGTCTTCTATTTTTCCGCTCATCGACACCATTTTGCTAAGATGTATGAGGCACTGTAAATTGTTGTAGAATCCCATGACTTTTGCAATATTGATCAAAAGCTCTTGATTTGTATTCTCCCCCCTGATTAGATATGAGAATTTTGATGCATTTCTCAGTTTTTTTTTCCACCATGTTTTTGAATTCCTTAAAGTACTCAAAAACATCACTTTTCTTTCTTATGAAATAGACCCCAGTGTATTGAGATCTATCATAAAATAAAATAAAAAATTACAATGCTCCTCCAAGAGATTTAGTTTGCATAGGTCCACATACATCAGTATGAATTAATTCAAGTATTTCTCTTTTCCTTTTTTCTTCATGTATAGGAAATTCCTCTCTATGTTGCTTTCCAAGTGCACATACTTCACATTCAACATGATTATTCTTCATAAAAGGAATACCTTCAACCATAGTTTTTATTTGAAGTAACATTAAATCATTGTGATTTTAATGCCCATACCTTTGATGCCATAACTTTTATGTTGACATTGTTATAGATGCCAATGCTTGATGCCCTTAACTGGTCACATTCAGCTTATACAAGCCTCCAACTTTGGTACTTGTGGCAATAACCTTGTAGCGATCCTGGATATCTTTAACAACACACTGTGATTTGACAAATTCCACCTTTAGATCTTGATCAACAATAGTAGAAACATAAATTAAATTCTTTTTTATACCAGGAACATACATCACATCATGGATCTGTCTCTCTTTTCCATTAGGTAATATCACACCTATTATTCCATATCCCTGAACTTGAAGGGATCTATTATCTCCTAGATAAACACATGTTCCATCAATGTTCCCATGATATTGATCAAACCAATCCTTATTACAAGACATATAGAGTGATGCACCAGAATCAAACAATTTGAGATTTTTAAATCCATCATTGATTGAGGTGTCTTTGTCCACAAAATTCCCGTTATTTCTTATGTTTCTCTGTTTAGATTCATTATATTTCCTTTTATAGCAATATTTAACAAGATGTCCAGCTTTGCCACAATAATAACGATCATCATTTCTTTTATCATGAACTGGAAATTTAGATTGTGCCATACCTTACTACTTTGCTTGAAACTTTCCTCCTTTGCTTTTGTCCCATGGCTTGCCTTTATATGGTTGCTTAACGTTGGCTACCAATCCCAAGTCTAAATTGTTTGAGCCCAAATTGAAGTTTTCATCCTCTCTTCCTCTTGTAGAAGAATACCTGTCAATTCTTAAAAAATAGGAGGCTTCTCTCTAGCTGAAAGACTTGAAACAAAAATTTGATAATCTTGCACTAAGCCATTTAATGTTATGGTGACCAAGTCAATATTGCACACCATTTCACCAATGTCTCCTAACTTATCACTTAGCTCTTCGACACGGGAAATGAAATTGATTATACTTTCATTGCTCTCCATTTTAATTTACAAAAGCTCGGTCTTCAAGAATAAACTTTGGTTAGTATTAGATGTTTCATACAGGCTTTTGAGAACATCCCATGTTTCTTTGGATGTTTTACAATCCCTAATATGAGGAATGATATTGTCCTTAACTGAAATTCATAGCAACACCTTTGCTTTTGTTTCCCTTTTTTCCCAATCTGGAATAGTTGCAATAGCAGAGGGTTTGGGCTTAGTCCCACTCACCATGGGCTACAAATTATTTCCCTCTAAAATAGTCAATTCCTTGAATTTCTAATTTGCATAATTTCCTCCATCAAGCCTTGTGGACTCATTCAAATAATTTTCAGCAATAAAATTTGACATAATCACAAAAAGAAATCATCTGATCTATACCCAAATTCACCATATCTACATGCAAATGCATGAACTCCAAAACTACCAGATCCAAATTCACCAGATCCAAAACTAAAAGATGAATGGGATCTAAAAAACAAGACTTAATCTTGCTTCCAATAAAAAACAAAGTCAAAATTACTTCTTATTTCTCCTTTTTTTTTACCAAACCTTGCTTCTAGAACTTTAAGCCAAAATTACTTCTTATTTCTCCTTTTATTACCAAAACCCTGTTTCCAAAAAAATATTTTCTCTTTTTTAACCAAATACACCTTTTTACCAACAATTTTTAACTTTTACCAACAAAAAATATTTAACTCCTAATACCACGTAAATTCTTTTTCACCATGAAAAACTGAATCTCATACAACTCCATTAATCTACCGCACTATAGTCTTCATAAAAAACAAATTCACTTTATGGATTGGAAAATAGTTCTCGAAACATAATAATCAAACCAACGACTCACCACCACTCACCACCACCGTGGAGAGAATACGAGTTAAATAAAAAATCCAGCTGCTTCTCACACCTTGTGCTAAGTACACATAGGTTTACAAATAACTTCATCCAAATGCTTCTCACACCTTGTGCTAAGTACACATAGGTTTACAAATAACTTCATAAACTTCAGGCTACCCCTATTCAACTAACGGATCAAAGTGTCCACAATTTTATGTTGTATACTTGTAGACATTTGAGAATAAGTTGAGTTGGAGATTTCCTCGAGTTACCGAGATTGGAGTGAAAAAAAGGTTCTAATTGGGTTATTCATGAACAACAATGTTGAAAATAAATTAGATGGACTAAAATTTTAAAAATTGGAATGTGAGTTGCAACCATGAAGAAATAGGTAATTTTTATGAGGTAAGACATTATGAGAAAAATCATAATGGGGTGAGCTGCCAGGATGAAAATTAGTAATTTCCCTACCATGATGAAGACATAGTAGGGTGACCATTATTTCCATTATGAGAAAAATTGAGGGTGAACTAACATGATGAAAATGAGTATGTACACTATGATGGTGAAAAATATAAGTGTACCAGACCTCCCAAGACAACCCACAATGAGAACGCGGGTGACCAAGAACGTTGGTTTTTTAGTAATAAACCAATACCAGTGGTACTTTCCTTTTGTTTAAAAGAAGCACGAAATTGTTTTTTCAATTAGAGTGGAACTAAAACTCCTACATATTTCCACTTAGATCCAACACTACCACTTTTGTTTCATTTAGAGTGTTGTCAAAACTCCTTGTAGGCTTCCAAGTAGAGGCAACAATTAATATCCACCAACTCCCACTAGCCCAACCCTACATAAGCTTCTATATTATTGAAATACACCATAGCAACCACACCCAATTTTTAGGAGTTGTTGCTCAATAATTTCACTCTAATCTCTCATCTGAGCTAATACACTTAGGATCTTACTCTTTTTGAAATATATATTCATTCAATTTCAACATGAAAGGCATGCTTGGTATCACCAACATGAAGAAGGAGAGAACCCGAAAGAAAATTCTTTACACTTCTCCCATCCACAATACTCATATATTTTCACACATCAATGCTGAAATGCATTCTTTATGTGCCTCCTACACCAACATGAACTTGTTTGAATCCAATCAGACACTTATGTGGAGTTATGTGAATAGAAGGAGGACTAGAAATACCAATTGTTATTGTTGTATAGGAAATAATATGTTCACTCTGTCAAACCCTGTTGCTTCTACTTTTGATTTTCTCCCACGATTATCATTGTGGCATTTACTTGAGATGTTGCCTTGTAAGCCTCAATTATCAATATATAATTGCTTTGTTAGGCCACATTTTCACAACCAAGCTTAGGTATAGTTGTTCTGTATTTACCTTAACCTTATAGAGGTGTTGTGTATCTACATGGTATACCTATATAAATTTGAGAAGAAGGTGAGTTGGAGAGTTCCTCGAGCTACCTAGATTGGGGTGAGCAAAATTATAATCGGGTTATTCATGAACTGCAATGTTGAAAATTAGATGGACTGCAATGTTGAAAATTGGCATGCGAACTACAACCATGAAGAAATAGGTAATTTTTAGGAGGTAATTTGGAGAGGGGCCTAGGTTACCAACACATTAAGAGAAAAATAATAATGGGATGAGTTGCCATGATGAAAATTAGTGAGTTCCCTACAATGATTAAGACATAGTAGGGCAACCATTATTGTCATTATGAGAAAAATCAGAAGAGGGTGAACTTCCATGATGAAAATGAGTATGTACACTATGATGGTGAAAAATATAAGTTTACAAAACCTCTCAAGGAAACTCACAATGAGAACATGGGTAGCCAATCATGAGGGATGCTAATATGTTCTTCATAAAGACTATTATTCAATCCCACAACCTTCTCCAATACTTTACTAAGATTAAGACAAATCCAACATTTGAGAATTTATTTATATAAAATATTAATTTATTTACTTCTATTAAAAATGTAAAATGTGTCTTTAATCTATAAAATTATATCAATATACTTATATCCACTATTTGAAACATCATGTTGTTTAAATACGAATGTTTTCCATTTATTAAAGATAGATCAAATAAAGATTATAAAAATCCAACAATTATTAAACGATACATTAGTCAAGGATTTCATTCATTGTTATCTTTAAAAAAAAATGATTGAAAAATATCATAGAGAAGGATGGATCCATAAGAGAAAGGAGATTTCTCATCACCAAATGGGGGTGAAATTAGACAAAAAAAAAAATCATTTGTTGACCAAGGATAAAAACAAACATGCTGTCGTACATTCAGGGTAAACATATTTCATCACAAATTTGTTGTCAAATGACTTCATGAAGATGCATTATCTCATAAATATCGGAAACATGGGTTTTTCAATAATAAACCAATACTAATGGTACTTTATTTTTGTTTAAAAGAACCA
>APFE030262783.1:225740-243718 GCA_000404065.3 Pinus taeda | reverse complement strand
AAGGGCATGCTTGGTATCACCAACATGAAGAAGGTGAGAACCCAAAGATAATTGCTTCACACCACTCCCATCCACAATACTCAAATATTTGCACACATCAATGTTGAAATTCACTCTTTCAGTGCCTCCCACACCAACATGTACTTTTGTGAAGCCAATTAGGTGCTTATGTGGAGTTCCTTGAACAACAGGAGGACTAGTAATACTCGTTGTTCTTGTTGTCTAGGAAATAACATGCTCACTCTATCAATCCCCTCTATTTCTACTATTTTTTCTGCTCTTATGATTATCACTATGGCATCTACTTTAGATGTTGCCTCGGAAGCCTCAATTATTAGTATAAAATTGCTCTGGCTGGTTACATTTTCACAACCAATATTATGTATAGTTTTTGTGTATTTACCTCAAACTTTTATAGGTGTTGTGTATCTACATGGTATACCTATAGACAGTTGAGAAGAAGGTGAGTTGGAGAGTGCCTTGAGTTAGCAAGATTGGGGTGAGAAAAAATATATTTGGGTTATGCAAAGTGGTATATACATTGTTAGATTTCTGGAATATCAATGAATACTTATCCTTATTGATTTCCATATTATATCATCTCTAAAATGCTTTTTCAATCCTAGAACAATAAAGAAACATGACTAACTTTTCATGCATATAATTCTTCTTCAAAAAGGACATAAATGATTGGTTCCTCTAACAAAACATTGTTGTTAAATATTCAGTATTTGGCTTACCATTCTTAGATCTCCATATTCCCTTACAAGAGTTATTGAGTTGTTCTAAAGTCTGATATTTCTTCACACTTGATATGGCAAGGTGATGTTCTTAGAGGAAACATTGGAGATAGTGAACATGATCAACTACACTACACTATTTTACCATCACAGTTGCAGATTTTACACCAAAAGTTATGAATAATTGGTTGCTAAGGTCTGGCGCATTTTCATCTAATAGGTGATGATGTCTAAAATTTGTAAGATTGTGATGCAAATTTTATTTGGAAAGATAACCATCTCGTTGTTCATGAATTAATATTATTTTATTTAGCTTATCTGATGTCATCTACTCACTATATTTCTTCAAAATCTATCAAACATTTTCTATTGGAACTTGATAGATCATATTTGAAGATCAAGAGGCAATATATGTTGGAAAGGTTATAGAATCTGTAAATTTGAAATAATGCAAGTCATTTCTCTTTATCTTCTAGCTTTGAATGACTTTTTGTTTACTAATTTTTATCTTCAATGATCTTTTATATGTCACGATTCTTCTTGAATTTATGCCTTATGGTGTTTCCTTTGCAACATCTGGTGCAATTGCTATTTATAATTATAATTATAATTAAACCAACCTATATCCAACTTAACTCTAAGAGGAATCAAATCTCTTGAGAAACCGATCTTTTTTCAAGTGAAAAAAGACTTTGGTTGATATAGATTGTCATTGATGTCAATATGGCAATTTTCTCAATAGTAAATAATGATGTGAAGCCAAACATAGCCTATCATGAAGCAACAAGAGCAGGAAGAGTTCATCGAAAGCCATCAAAGAAGATTTATCGGAATAAGAGCTATCGGAGTAGTGTATCGGAAGTCATAGAGGTGAAGAGAAACCACAATAGAAATGAGCCAAGACAAAGAACATCTATCGAAGGAAGGAATAAACCATGGAAACCTCTTAAAAAGTTCACAGAGCATAAAACAAACTAGAGGAGTTAACATATCGGCATATATAATATCGGTGGGCTCTATTACATGGCACCACACAAAACCCCCGATTGAGATTTGTATTGTGGACCTGATGGTTCCACTACAATACGTTGTAATACAATATCACATCCACCATATAAACTTTCATATCATGAGTCATAAAGGGATGTCACAATAAAAATTGTGATTGCGATATAAGTTATGGACCCGATTGCTCCATTATAAAACACCCTAATGTAATATCACATCCGCGTATCAAAATTTTTACATCATAAGGCTTAAAGAGATGAAACGTTAAAACATTGATTGCGATAATATGTGGACCCGATAGATCCATTAAAATATATCTTTATGTAGTATCGCATTCGGGTATCGAAAGTTACACAAATCATAAAGGGTTGTCACCCTAGATCGCCAATTGCGATAGAAATTGTGGATATGACAGATCTATTAACAATTTTGTAATGTTATATCGCATCTTCCTCATTAGAAATATGAGTATCGGCTATGTTACATCAGTAATGTTAAAAGTTGCAATTTTGATTGTGCTTGATGATGTGGATGTGGGACCTCCATGTGGGCCTTGGATGAATATTAAAAAGGGCCTCTTTGATATATATTGTGTAGCAAGAGATATCTGAAAGTTGTGATTGCGATTGGTAGTGACGTGGCATGTTGGGACCTCCAAACTTCTATTATAATATGGTTATAACATCTCTAGTCTCTCCGTAAATAAACAATTCGACCTCCCTCCAATAAACGTTTCTCTCAAGTCAATGGTGAAACTCGTAGAAGTACAAGTTAAAATGTTTCACTGAAGGCATTGATCAGGTATCGAGCACAAAGAATAATTAAAAAGTTCACAACTCGTGAACTTGAAAAGACAGAGGAAGTCAAAGATCGAGAAGCTGAAGGTCGAGAATTTGAAGGTCTAGTAGAAGAAAAAGGTGTAGCAAAAGTCGAAAGCTGAGGAAAAAAAAGGAAGTAGAAGACAAAGCAAGAGAACAATCTTTGGACCTGATTCATCTTGGAAAGTTCAGACCTAAAGTGAAGCCATAGTGTAGACAGTGACCTGTTGCAAAGACTAAAAGGACAGGATTTGGTAAAGAAGTTCTTAGAATCAATATAATAGAATCAAACATTTCTTGACAAAGTAAATCTATAGGGTCGGATCCCTTGGGGTTGGTGCCTTAGAATTAGAAGGATTGGTTTCCTTGGAGTTGGTGCTCCTAAATTCAAGGTTGGTGCCTTAGTAAAATAGGGTCAAAGCCCTAGAGGTTGGAGCCTCATCAAATTCCAAGTTGGTGCTTAGTAAAACTCAGCAGATATTGTATTCAATCTTTTTTTATATTTAATAAAATAGTTTATTTGATTAAAATTGTAAAGAATCTAAACTAGAAATAATAACAATTGGAAAGAAATATTGATTCACCCCCCTCTCAATATTTCCAAAAATTGGTATCAGAGCCAGCTTCTTATGAATCATCCTAACAGTAGGAAGAAGTATTCTTAGTTACAATGAAGAATCAAGAAATGACAGCAGGAAGGCTTCCCTTGTTCGATGGTACTAATTTTGGTTTTTGGAAAAGGAGAATGTCTTACTACTTAATGTCCCTTGGACCTAAAGTTTGGAACGTTATTCTGAATGGGTACAATGCCCCTCCCACTCTTCCTATTGATCAAGAGGAAAGGAAAGCATACATATCCAATGCCAAAGCTCTAAATTTCATCACTAGTGGAATTATTGATTCTGAGTTTACAAAATTCTTGAATTGTGACTCGGCCAAAGAAGTATGGGATAAATTGGTTAGCTTATATGATGGGGACTCCAAGGTTAAGAAGGCAAAGCTTCAAACTCATAGGAGATAGTTCGAAAGTTTGAAAATGGATGATGACGAAGATATTGTATCATACTTCCTCTAAGTAGCTGAAGTAGTCAACTCTCTTAAAGGATTGGGAGAAAATATTGAAGAAAGAATTGTTGTTCAAAAGGTCTTAAGATCCCTCCGAGATAGATTTGACTCCAAAATAAGTACCATAGAAGAAATGAAGGAACTTGACACTCTCAAAATGGATGAACTTCATGGAATCCTCCCTGTCTATGAGATGAGAAAAGGAATCCCAAGTTCCAAAGATGCAGCATTCAAGGCCTCAAAATCAAAGAAGGGAAAAGAATGGAATACCCGCAATGATGACTCTGATGTTGAATCTGAATTGGCACAATTTGTATGAACACTAAAGAAATGGTCCAAGCTAAAAGGTAAGCATCATCTTATTTGTTTCAACTATGGAAGAATAGGTCATTGCACTGAAAAATGTCCTCATAAGCATGACGGTGATAATGAGGAAGGAAGGATATACAAAAAGAAAGGATTTACTAAGAAGAATTTTCTCTCTAAACAAGATGAATCTGATGAGGACGAATATGTGGTCATCAAGACGAATTCATCCAAAGATATCTTCCATTACAAAGAAAGTAATGATGAATCAAATGAAGAGAATCACTATGATGGAAGCAAGGAAGTACTAATTATGGCATTCATTGAAGATGATACAAGAAAATGTAGAAGATACAAATGAATTATTGATAAGTACCATTGAAGAAAATGAGGAGTTACAAAATAAGGTTATCTCTATTAAAACGAACAAAGAGGAAGCTAAAAGAATGGAGGACATTATATGTGAAAGAAATGAAGCTGAAATAGTATCTCTCAAAAAGGAAACAAAACAAATCAAAAAAATTTGGCAAAGTTCTCAAACACTTGATCACATTCTCAACACTCAGAAATCTCAAATTGACAAGTCTATGATTGGTTTTTCATCAAGGGCCAAGGACAATACAAGAAGCTATGTTGACATACTTTGTAGCAATCCGAAAGAAGAAAAATCATCTCATCAAAGGCCTAACTCAAATCCAAAGAATGAAGAAAGAGCAACTCCAAGGAACAAGGTTTATTCAAATCATGGCTATTATAAGAGGTACCAAAATATCTTTCTTGGATAGTGTTATTATGATAAAAAATTTCGTCATCAAGTTAAACATTGCATGGCTCATAAGAATGAAGCACCAAAATTGAAGAATCATACAAACAAACCATGCAGTCTCAAAGGGCAAGGAAAAATCAAGACTTTCAACCCGTTTGATCCTTTGGCCAAATTTGATCCAATTTCCCCATTATGCAATGATAATGGACATAGCGAACAAAATTGCCCCCTCAAAACTAGAGAAGAAAAATATGAAAGTCCCAATATGGATAAATGTGGTCTAGCTTTATGTGCTCACAGTGAGGAAAATCTTTCGTTTGCGGATAGTGAGTGCTCTAGACATATGAGACAAAAGGAATTTTATCTCATTAAACAAAAAGAAAGGAAATGTATCCTTTGGGAGTGGATCTACCAAAATTGTTGGAAAAGGAACTATTACCCTTATTAATGGAAAAGGAAATGCTCAAAATGCTTTGCTGGTAGATGGGCTCAAACACAATCTCTTGAGTGTTAGCCAAATCTGTGAACAAAGACATAATGTTGTCTTCAGCACTAAAAATTGTGAAATAAGGAACTCTTCCTCGGGAGAACTTGTGGAAAAAGGAGTTAGAACATCCGATAACGTCTACATTCTAAACAAAATTCAAGAAGATAAATGTCATCTAAATCAAATAGGTGAAAGATGGTTGTGGCATAAACGACTGGGGCATACAAGTTTTGATAACTTAATCAATATCAGCAAAATCAATGCAGTAAGGGACATTCCAAAGATGTCCAAACCAGATCAAGCTATATGTGGCCCATGTCAACATGGCAAGAAAACTAGAACCAACCACAAGACTAACGAGTTTTCCACATCAAAACCTCTAGAGATGATTCATGCAGATTTATATGGGCCAACCAAAACTCTAACACTCCAAGGGGAAAGGTACTTTGATTTATTTGTTGATGACTATACTAGAATGATTGGGTATATTTCATAAAATATAAATCTGAAGAATTTGAATGTTTTAAGAATCTTAAAGCTCTTGTAGAAAATGAAAAGTATTCCAAAATTAAATGTCTTAGAAGGGATAGAGGAGGAGAATTCACATCAAAAGAATTTGATGAATCCTGTAATGAACATGGAATCAAAAGAGATCTCTCCACTTCCAGAACACCTAAGCAAAATGGGGTAGTTGAAAGGAGAAATTGAACTATTTAATAAATGGATCGAACTATGTTACTAGTAGTTGAATTGCAGCCAAAATTTTGGAAGGAACCAGTCAGGACAATAGCTTATACCTTGAATCAGACTCAACTAAGACCAAATAATGAGAAGAATCCTTATGAATTATGGAAAGGAAGACCTGTGTCAATAAAATACTTTAGGATTTTTGGAAGAAAATGCTTCATAAAGATCAATGATGACTCATGAGGAAAATTTGATTCTTGGGTTGACAAAGGAATATTTCTTGGGTATTCTACCAAAAGCAAAGCTTACAAATGCTACAATAATCGACTACAAAAACTAGTTGAGAGTATTGATGTGAAGATTGATGAAGAGCTTCCATAAAAGAAAATTGAAGATCATGAAGCTGACCCCTTTATTGAAGAAAGTGAAGAACCTGAAAAGGAAGAAAAAGATCAAGAAAAACAAAAAGAAAAACAATCATCTCAAACTCCTTTAAAAGTGAAATTCCTCCAAAAGAATCACCTAGAAGAGCAAATTATTGGCAATGTAGATAAAGGAATACAAACCCAAAGAAGGATGACAAGTACACCAAAGAGAAATGATGTTGCTCTCCTATCTATGATAGAACTAGAAACTTTTACTCAAGCAAGTAAGGATCCTCATTGGGTGGAAGCCATGGAAGAAGAAATGTCTCAAATCGAGAAAAATGAGACATGGGAGCTGGTACCTCATCCAAACAATAAAAATATAATTGGAACTAAATGGGTGTTCAAAAACAAAATGAATGAAAATGGACAAATCATCATAAATAAGGCAATACTTGTCTGTAAAGTTTATTCACAAATTAAAGGAATCGATTTTGAAGAAACCTTTGCACCAATAGCTCGTATGAAAGCTATAAGGATGTTCTTGGAATTTACATGCTCAAAAGGATTCAAAGTCTATCAAATGGATGTAAAATCAACATTTCTGAATGGGGAACTCAAGGAAGAAGTCTACATGGAGCAACCATAAGGTTTTGATCTAGCAGAAGGAAAAGACTTTCTATATAAGTTGAAAAAAGCATTATATGGTTTGAAACAAGCTCCTAGAGTGTGGTACACAATATTAGATCACTATCTACAACAACAAAACTTCAAAAAGGGGGTGGCATGAAGTAATATCTACATGAAGATGGATGAGGATAAATTACTAATCACCCTTGTATATGTTAATGATCTAATTTTTGCTAGCAATAATGATGAAATGAGCCATGAGTTTGCTCAAAATATGTCAAAAGAATTTGAAATGTCAATGATTGGTGAGCTATCCTACTTCCTTGGACTACAAGTATCGCAAACCGCAACAGGAATAAGATATTCTTAAAAGATATGGAATGGAAGAATGTGCACATATGAGCACAATAATGACCACAAACTACAAACTAAGCAAAGATGATGATTCCCCCCCGGTAGATGCAACTCTTTATAGGTCAATAATTGGAGCTCTCTTATACTTAACTGCTACAAGGCCCAACATTATGCAAGCAATGGGAATGGTGGGAAGATTTCAATCAGCTCCTAAGAAATCCCACATGTTGGTTATGAAAATAATTCTCAGATACTTGAAAGGAACCCCTAATGTTGGTCTTTGTTATCCCAAAAGAAAAAAATACTACAGTGACAACCTATACCGATGTTGATTGGACTGGAAGCATGGATGATCGTAAAAGCACCAATGGAAATGCATTTTTTATGGGAGATTGTCTGGTAGCTTGGCTAAAAAAAAAACAATCATCTATATCTCTCTCTACAGTTGAAGCTGAATATATAGTCACAGCTGACTGTTGTGCACAATACTATGGATGAAGGAAGCTTTGAAGGATGTCAACATAGAAACTAAACAACCAATCGTCATCCATTGTGATAACACAAGTGCTATCAGACTCAGTAAAAATCTAGTGATGCACTCAAAAACCAAACATATACCAATCAAGTATCATTTTATCCTTGAACAGGTGGCTGAACAAAACATCAAGTTGTAGTATATCAATACCAAGGAATAGATTGCAGATATTTTCACCAAACCTCTTCCTCGAGAAGCATTTGAACATCTTTGTCAAAAGATGGAGGTTATTTCTTTAGCATCACACTAAACTGATTCTTAAGATGCCACATGACAGGGGGAGCAGTTTGACAGGGGAAGTAGTTCGACAGGGGGAGTCCTTGTGCACTCCTTTTCCATTGATGTCAAAGGGGGAGAGAAAAAGAATATTTCCACCAATGACAAAGGGAGAGATGGTTGATCTAGATTCTCATCGATGTCAATATGGAAATATTCTGGATAGTAAATAATGATGTGAAGCGAAGCAGAGTAGATCCATGAAGCAACAGGAGCAGAAAGAGTTCATCGAAATCCATCAAAGAAGAGCTATTGGAAGAAGAGCTATTGGAGCAGTGTATCAGAATTCTTAGGAGTGAAGAGAAACCACAAGGACGACGAGCTAAGACAAAGAAGATCTACCGGAGGAAGGAATAAACCGTGGAAGCCTCTTAAAAAGTTCACAGTGCATAAAACAAACTAGAGGAGTTAAAATATCGACACATATAATATCAGTGGGCTCTATTACATGCTACCACACAAAACCCCTGATTGTGATTTGTATTGCGGACCTAGTGGTTCCACTATAATATGTCATAATACAATATCGTGTCCACCATATAAACTTTCATATCGCAAGTCATAAAGGGATGTCACAATAAAAACTGCGATTGCGATATAAGGTGTGGACCCGATTGCTCCATTATAAAACACCCTAATATAATATCGCATCCGCGTATCAGAATTTTCATATCACAAGGCTTAAAGGGATGAAACATTAAAATGTCGATTGTGATGTAATATGTGGACTCGGCAACTCCATTAAAATATACCTTTATTTAGTATCATGTCTGGGTATGGGAAGTTACACAAATCATAAAGAGTTGTCACCCCGAATCATTGATTGCGATAGAAGTTGTGGATCCAACAGATATATTGACAATTGTTTAATGTTATATCACGTCTGCCTCGTTGGCAATATGAGTATCGACTATGTTACATCAGTAACGTTAAAATTTGTGATTGTGATTGTGTTTGATGATGTAGATGTGGGACCTCCATGTGGGCCTTGGATGAATATTAAAAAGGGCCTCTCTGATATATATTGTGTAGCAAGAGACCTCCGAAAGTTGCAATTGCGATTAGCAATGACGTGGCATGTAGGGACCACCAGACTTCTATTATAAAATGGGTATAGCCTCTCTAGTCTCTCCATAAATAAACAAGTCAGCCTCCCTCCAATAAATGTGTCTCTCAAGTCATTAGTGAAACTCGTATAATTACAAGTTAAAACATTTCACTAAAGGCATCGATCGGGTATTGGGCACAAAGAAGAATTAAAAAGTTCACAACTCGTGAACTTGAAAAGACAAAGAAAGCCAAAGATTGGGAAGCTGAAGGTCGAGAAGCCGAAGCTCTAGTAGAAGACGAAGGTGCAACAAAAGTCGAAAGCCGAGTAAAAAAAAGGAAACAAAAGAGAGAGTGGGAGGACAATCTTTTGACCTTATTCATATTGGAAAGTTTAGACCCAAAGTGAATCCATGGCGCAGAGAATGACCTGTTGCAAAGATTACAAGGACATTATCTGCTAAAGAAGTTCTTGGAAGCAATATAATACAATCAAATGTTTCTTGACAGAGTAAATCTATAGGGTCAGAGCCCTTAGGGTTGGTGCCTTAGTAAGATAGGGTTGAATCCCTAGAGGTTGGAGCCTCATCAAAGTCCAAGTTGGTGCTTAGCAAAATTCATCAGATATTGTATTCAATATTTTTCTGTATTTAATAAAATCATTTCTTTGATTAAAATTGTAAAGAATTTAAACTAGTAATAATAACAATTGAAAAGAAATATTGATTCACCCCCCTCTCATATTCCCAACAACTTGATCTCTCTAGGTGCTTGGTAGATCTTGAGTTAGAATGGATCTGGGTTGGTCTTATATATTTTAGAGTTTGAATACTAATTTAACTAAGTGTAGTGTCTCTCTTAAATGAAGAAGGAAAATAAGATATTATCAACTTAAATTAGAAGGAAATGGTAAGAACCTTACAAAGGATGGAATGAAGAATAATAATGTTAATAGTATTGTTAGTAATTTATTATAAATGAACATTTTGGTATAATCTATCAAAATAAAAATCAATTTCCAAAAGGAGAAGATGAAGAAGACATTATCAACTTAAATTACAAGGAACTACAAAAACTAGATAAAATGGAGAATAATAATGTTGTTAGTACTATTATTAGTAATTGATTATTAATGGACACACATCTATAATATATTAAAATAAAAAGGATTTTATATTATCAACTTAAAATAAGATATTATCAACTTAAATTAGATGGAAATGATAAAAACCTTAGAGAAGGGGGAATGAAGAATAATAGTTTTGTTAATATTAATAGTAATGGGTATGAATGGACATTTAGTTATAATATAGTATAATAAAAAGGAGCTTCTAGAATGAAAAGATAAAGAAGACATTATAAATTTAAATTAGAGAGAAATGATAAAAACCCTAAAGAGGGGATGAAATGAAGAATAATAATGTTGGGAGTGGTATTGTTTGTAATTGATTATTAATGACCACTTTGTTATAATATATTAAAATAAATGGAGCTTGCAGAAAAAGAAAACAAAGATAAAGAAGACAATATCAACTTAACAAAGATAAAGAAGACATTGTCAAATTAAATTAGAAAAAAAATAAAATAAAAAATAATAATTACTAATGATGTTGTTCTTTGTAATTGATTATAAATGGGCACTTGGAGCTTCAAAAAAAAGAAAAAAAGAAGAAGACATTATTAACTTAAATGAGATAGATATGATAAGAACCATAGAAATTAACTATAATTAAAGAGGTTAAATCCAGAGAAAGAGAGAGAAATAAAAAATAAAAATAAAAATAGCCGACCGTTACGATCCCCGATCGTTATTAAGATTGCCTATGAAAGGTAAGAAGTTTATACGTAGGAGATAGCTTCTGATATTACAAAGATAACCTGCTTTCAGACTTTCTTACTGTGAGTTACTTTAAAATATTGGTACCATCACTTTAACCAATGGGTGCTCCCTCTCTGCGGTGGAGATTCTGAGACTAGTTGCTTTTCCTGCGACGGGGGCATCATAGAACGAATTGGGCGAGAGGCTGTACGTTATTTTCCCTACCCTCAGGCTGCCATGGAAATTCCAGAGAATGAAATCCAACGAAACAGTTGCAACCCGCGACCAACTTCTGCAACTGCAATAGATGCGATGCCCACATTTACCGTTTCACGAGACCACTTACCTGACAATTGCTCGGTATGCCTGGAGGACTTTCAGGTGGGAGAGATGGCAAGTGAGATGCCATGTAAGCACTTCTACCATTCCGACTGTATCGTCCGGTGGCTGGCGTGGCACAACTCTTGCCCCTTTTGCCGCTACCAGATGCTCGTCGAGGAACCCGAAGAGTCCACGTCAGACAACCAACACGTTGACAGGAGGCTTTCACGTTCTGTTACACATAGACTTCGCCGCGTGTTCAATTGTTTTCGGGGCGCCTTCTGTCGACGTGGACGGCGCCCACGTTCTCCACACGCTCAATGAATATTTTTCGCAGTAGTCTATAACGCGACTTTTTGAAACCTTTTCCGGCGGATTTTTCCGGTCAAAATCCGGCAGGAGTTCATTGGAATCCCAAGTTTGATAGCTAGTTTCTGCACAATCAATGGCTCCCAGGGGTTTTTCAGGGCACTGAATCCAAATATGCAGGTAAAAAACCATTTTAACTGCTAAAAATCAAGATTTAACCTCATTTCTTCCGCCGGATTCCGTCACCGGAATCTCCAAAAAGTCGCATTATAGACAACTCCATATTTTTCCACTGCACTAAAAAAAATGTTTAATAATTTCATTTCATATAAATAAAATCTCACACATACTTATATCCTCAAGTTTTAAGTCCAAAAATAAATTTTTATGATAAGCACTCCCTACTTTAGTATTTAATTTCTTTGTTTTATTAAAATAAAATAAAAAAACTAATAATTATCGATATGTAACCAGCACAAAAATAAATGGCTTTCAATATTAAAAATTGGTTTGATTGGTTAATTATATCTTGCAAAATGTGCTTAAAAAACAAAAGAGCAAAACAATTGTACATAGCTATGGAATAAAGATCTGTTTCTAAAATATAGAAATGAAGGTGGTGTTTGATGCTTTATGTCAGAACCAATCTAGCACCAATCTAGATTTTTAGCTTTGGAGAGATGATCAAAGTTTTGATTCTTTTCCTTAACATAAAAAGTTAAGATAAAAAAAAATTACATTAAATTTTTAATTTCTCATTCATTTATTTGCTGGCAAGAATTGAATTATTTTTTTAAATAGAAATGATGTTGAGAGAATGGCCTATCTAGCACCAATCTATCTTTTAGCTTGTGAGAGATCAATTTTTTTATTTTTTTCCTTAACATAGGAGTTAGGATAAAAAAATTACACTAAACTTTTAATTTCTCATTCATTTATTTGATGCCAAGAATTGAATTTTTTTTAATAGAAATGATGTTGAGAGAATGCTTTCTAATTAGTGATAGTTTTATTTTCATCACTTTATTGAAATTATTTGTTTGTTATTGGCCCTAAATAAGTAGAGAATCAAATCAAATGTGTCTCAAATTTCCCAAAACAGCTATGGGAAAAATGCTTGTGATTTTATTAAAATGTGGACTCTAACAACAATTTTAAGATTTCAAACCATGACAATATGGTCTTTTTATAAGAAGAGCTTCGGCGTAAATCACATAAAAAATACCTTTGTGACAAAGGTATTTTTTATGTGATTTACGCCGAAGCTCTTCTTATAACTATGACAGATCACAGAAGTCTCAATTCTACAATATGGTCTTTTATGTTTTTTTGATCTCAAACCAAACATCAATAGAGAATTTATACAAGGAAAATGCAATAATTTGTTTCATTGTCCAAATTACATAGATTATGTTTGAATGGATTAAGAAAATTTTTGTGTTGTAGTATAATGTACTCTCTATAGTCAATATGGAAGATATGTTGTCTTATGTTGAAAATAAAAATAATAATAATAATATATTAAAAAGATAAAAATGTTAATATTAAAAAAAATATTTCAATATGAAATACAAATATTAATAATAAAAAATCTAATGTAGGCTATAAATAATACATTTCAATATCCATCCTAACTAACATAATTTTTCATGAAAAGAGAGAAAAAGTATTTAATACTAGAAAATTTTAATTTGCTTTTTACTTGTCCATATGAGGAAGAAGTGTAATTCCTTTCTTTCTTGATAAAAAGTTTACATGTGAGATCTACAATAATATTGATAGTATAACTTTCTATGAAGGGGTTGTGATACTTCTTCCATGGTCAAAATAGAGTTAGCATGTGGTATTTAAAAAGGAAATAATAATAATAATAATAATAATGAACATTTCACTGTTAATAAAATATTTCAATTTTTAAGTAACATAATTGTATATCAATTTTATATAGAGAGATAGATATATAAATTGATAGTAAAAAAAAATGTTTTCCAGTATGATTTAGATGTGTAATTCCTTCATATTATAATTTAATGTTCATGTTAACTGATATTTTAATATATGAAGATGTGCCATTTAATATATATATATATATAATATTAATAGGAAAAATACTAAGATCAAAAAAAAATTTAATGTGACCAATATGGGTCATAAATAAAATATTTCAATGTCAATTATGTATATATTATATAAATTAATTAAAAAAGCAAAAGCAAAAAAATTTATGATTAAAACATTTTGTTGGTGTTATACTCAAAATCAAGGAGACACACAAATATTTTTATACTTAATAAGGAGTTGATACATGGCTATATATGTATCATAGATCCATTAAGCACTAAGAGGGATCAAAGAAGTTTTCACCCCAAGAGGTTTGATCCCTCTCAATGCTTAATAGATGTAACACCCTCCTCCCACATGTATCCCAAGCTACCCAGTCCACTGGGGTAAACATGTGATGAGAGGCGACTGTGATCTGATTCAACTCCCCGTGTATAATTAAGGAAGTGGAACACACCCAATATGACCTTTTACACATGCTACGAAACCATCAGGAGCCAACGAACCCTTCTATGTGATCAACTCGTAGGACAACCTAACATTTTACTGTTCTAACACACCAGTCGCTTCCTTGACCAGGCATGAGTGCGACTTTAGGCTTCTAGTCACTCCCACTGCAAGGGAAAGCTAGTGATTGTGGAATTTTTCAGCTAGTTCTATGCCAGAGACCCCAAATTTTGTGCCATTTTTTCAGGGCCAGGACTAAGACCACTACCCAAACTCCATGAAACTTCTAGAAATGAAAAGTAACATCGAAACAATGATACAAATGCAAATACTTGAACAAAGACTTGACTGGAACCCTAATAGCCATGCCAGGCATTTCATCAAGGATGTCACAAAGATGTAATCTATAGTTCTTAACAACAGATCTGAGCATAGGCGTCTCATACTTATCTAAGATTCTCTAGAAGCATTGATGCCTTATCACATTAGCTACATTATCATCTATTAGGTCATATAGTCATTGTTCGTTGATTTACGAATCAAAATATGATGAGAGTCATATATCATCATTGCGATGAAACATGCTCATAACTAGCATATAAACAACAAAAATAATAAGGATATAACAACCATAGAATCCACATATAAACTAGTATATTTACACATGAAATGCCAAGGAGAAGGAAATATTATTAATGGATGAAAAATCCAACCAAGTTTGGGACTTCCACATGTCGCCCAATCATAGATTGGCTGAACCAAATCTTTCTTTCAGCCAGTCACCCCCATGTCATATTCTAAGCATGAATATGGGACTCATAACCAAAATTAACTAGGTCTTCTTAAGGCTAAACCACCTCACCCTCAACAATATAACTAGGCTTTACCGTAATCCCCACTGGATCACTAGGCCCTAAAGAAGCATGGATGCCACCGGGTTTCTCCACCTACACCATGAGGAATTTTCATGTCTCCTAGTCAATAGTATTTATCGTACATCATGCCATGCAATGGGCGAGGATCCCTAGGCCTAATCAAGACTCCACCCTCAATCTTTACCACAATCACCTCCAAATCACTAGGCCTGATCAAGGGCACACACCTCTAGTATTTACCCTATATCTAGCCATTCACTGGTCGAGGATTCTTAGGCCCACCGAGGCACACAATACCTGTCTTTACTGTAACCCATACTTTGGTTTAGGGATCACCTGGCCAATGGCTTTCTTAGGTCCCTATATTACTATTGTAACCCCTTATTGTTATTAGTACAACCCCCTTATTATATTGTTGCGCCCATGTAGTCCCCATATTGTTATTATTGTGCCCTTACATTATTATTGTTATGTCGGCTCTGATTATATTATGACCCCTTAGACTCCTGTATATAGAAAGGAGGTCTTATCATTTGTATCATCTAAGGATTGTTCATTTGTGTAATGTAAAGGAGGTTTCCCCCTCGAAGAGGCTTATTTCTAAGGCGTTGATCTATCTTTTCTATCTTTTTGTGAGTTGTTTTCATAACATTTGGTATCAGAGCTTTGGGATTCTAGGGTTTCGCTGCTCCAAATAGGTCATCGTGGAATTTTCGCTATAACTCTTTTTTTGTGATGTTTCAGAAGCTAAAAAACAAAACCCATCTGAAAATAAATCGTGCTGAACCTTATGTCCGAATTTCAGATCTTGTTATGCTATATTTTCGGAGATCTGATCTGAGGAAGTTAGGGTTTTTGCAAGCTCTAGAATTTCATCTAAAATAGGTTATCATGGAATTTTCGTTATAACCCTTTCATTACAAAGTTTCAGAAGCTCAAAGAAAACCCCACTTGAGAAGAAATTGGTCTGAACCTTGGCTCCAAATATCAAATATTTTCACGCTATATTTTTGGAGATATAATCTAAGTTAGGGTTTTTGCAGACCCCCAAATTACATTCCAAATAGGTGACCGTGGGAAAATCGTCATAACTTTCACTCTGAGCATCAAAATGAATTTTAGTAAGAAGTTAAAGAAAGAGGACAGACTTTAGTATTTTGGATATCATTTTTAGAACCTAAGGTTGAAACAGGGACCCGTGGAATGTCGTACAATGTTTCTCTACTGAACCAATCTATACTCAGGTCATCGTGGGAGATTTGGCATAACTCTTCATTGGAGAATCCAATCTTGATCAAACTTGCGAGGTTAGAAATATTAATCAGAGGGTTGTTGCAAGAAGAAAATTCAGAACTTAAAGATCCGAAAATACAGAGTTACAGTCGTTTCAAGGTCGAGCTCCTAAAATCAAGAAAAAACAAGATGAGGAAGTTCGATGGCAAGGATCCGGTAAATTGGATACTACAGATGGAGAAATATTTTGATCTACATGGTGTACAACTGTTACAAAAGGTATGTATTGCATCTAATTATTTAGAACCGAATCAATTTTTATGGTATAAAGGGCTTTGTTCTCGTAAACCACTTGTCACGTGCTCAATTTTCACAGAGGAAATGATAGCACATTATGAGGATACAAAGAGAAACACCTTCTTTAGCCAATTGATAAATCTCAAACAAAAGTGTTCAATGGCAGAGCACAATGAGGACTTTAAAAATTAAATAGAAGGGAAAATTATATTCGAGGGAAGCAGAGGATTGATATCTCCATAGGGACTTTAAAGGATAACATTCAACATGAGGTTCGTCTTTGGGAACCTGATTCATTGGAGAAGGCATTCAGGTTGGCAAGAAAAGTGGAAAGAAAAATTATGGCAACAAGGAATTCTACCCTCACAACTATAAACATGGAAGTGTTGTTTCTCCTAGCCTTCCACAACCTACAAGGGTGACACCACAACAATTGGAAGAAAAAAGAGAAAAAGGACTTTGTTAAAATTGTGATAAAAAATACATTAAAGGTCATAAGTATGCTAAGAAGAAATTATTTTACATTGATTGTGAAGAGAAGGAAGAAAAGGATCAAGAAACATCAAAATAAGAGGATATACATAAGGAACCAACCCCAGATAAAGAAGAAATGAATCCAACCATATCTTGTAAAGCATTGGGAAGAATTACCACTCCTAAAACTCTCAAGATAGAAAGACATATCAAGAAGAAAAATGTTCAAGAAGTGAAAGATGACATCGAGAAAGAAGAAATGAATCTGACCATATCTTGTAATTCATTCACCAAAATTACCACTCCTCAAATTATCAAGATAGAAGGACATATCAAGAATAAAAATGTTCAAGAAATGAAAGATCACATCGAGCATCAGAAATGAATCTGACCATATCTTGTAATGCAATGGAAGGAATTACCACTCCTCAAACTCTCAATATAGAAGGACATATCAAGAAGAAAAATATTCAAGAAGTGAAAGATCACATCGAGCATCAACAACAAGTTCTCGAATTTTTGAAGGATAACACCACTTTGGTGCAAAATCGAATGAAACAACAGGTAAATCAACATTGCACTGAAAGAAGTTTTGATGTGGGCAATTAGGTATTTTTACGACTACATCTCAAGAAAGCTATTTATGAGAAGGAAAAGTTGGAAATACTACATGCACTTAAGAAATGGCGACCTTACCTAATGGGAAGACACTTCAAGGCAAAAATGGATCATGATAGTCTTAAATACTTTTTAGAAAAAATATTATCTTTAGAAGAATAGAAAAAATGGGTCACAAATATGTTGGGTTATGACTTTTAAATCATATACAAAAAAGGGAAGAAAAAAGTTGTTGCATATGCACTCTCAAGAAAGGATGAGGATGTGGAATCATTGTTTTGTGCTATTTATTCTATCCAACTAGATTGGATAAACGAAGCAAGGGATGAATGGAAGAAGGACAAAGAAGTGTGGCCACTCATTCAAAAGTTGCAGATGGTCCCAGTTCAAGCAATATTTCCAGAACTTGACAAGGCAGGAAAAAGCATATTGGAACCTGA
>APFE030262783.1:202521-225720 GCA_000404065.3 Pinus taeda | reverse complement strand
CCATATTGTTATTATTGTGCCCCATAGAAGCCCACTATTGTTATTATTGTGCCCTTACATTATTATTGTTATGTCAGCTCTGATTATATATGACCCCTTAGACTCCTATATATATAAAGGAGGTCTTGTCATTTGTATCATTTAAGAATTGTTCATTTGTGTAATTTAAAGGAGGTTTCCCCCTCGAAGAAGCTTATTTCTAAGATGTTGATCTATATTTTCTATCTTTTTGTGAGTTGATTTCATAATAGGCTTTAGCGCAATCCATGGTTCAATTCAGGGATCACTAGGCCATGTGTTCCTTGTTTCAGAGACCACCTCACTTAGTTTTGAATTCATACGGCAATCCATCTCAACCAAATACAAGAGAAACCACCACACCATGACTATCTAGAAATGTCAAGGCAAGGCTGAAGAACATTATCACACATGGAAACAATCATGCCCATGACATCAAGAGAACCAAGAACACATGCATAATTGTGCATGCCAAAACTAGCAAGGAAATCATACATGCAACTCGATACCTGAAAGGAATCCTATTGTAGTCGCTTGATCCTAATCTTCCTTGCTTGATATTTGCTTCCTCTTTCCTTCTTTGCTTTCCTTGATCCAATGTTGAAGTGTTACAAGAAAACCCTAAGTGTACAAGAGTGTGAGAGAGAGATAATAGAGAGAGAGAACTCTAAAATTGAACTAACAAAAGTATATGAATTGATCCTCAGAAGCCTTTTTATCAATGAGGCCGCTATTTTCTTCATTTTCCATTCTTTTCCTTCAATTTCCTCCTCATATGCAACGTATGACTCTTCACCTTCGTTTTCTCCTAATTTCCTTCATTTTCATAAATAAAAATTCCAATTAATGCCTCTTTTCCTTTTCAAAGCCTTTGTTATTGCCTTTGCCAATTTCCTTTAGCCATAATTACTGAAATGAACATATACTAGGATGTTTTTCCCAACACTCAACTTGGAATAAGTGTCCCATAACCATGGTTATTATTTTTCCTTTATTAACTTTTATTACATTGAATTTTCACCAAGGCTGTTATAGAACCCTCCCCTTGTGGGAACACTGTCCTTGGTCTTCATTGACACCTACAACCAACAAGACTATTGTAAGCACAACATACTACCCATGGAGCTTTATAACTTAGCTTGTTGCAGTATTTAAAATGATCAACATGCTAAGAAGCAAACCAGTATGACAACATAACAACATGATAACTATAATGACATGACACCCACCACTTATTGGAGTTTTATAAAACAGATCATGGTGGTATTTACATCCATATAAATATATACATATACCAAAACATCACATTAAAACATATATCAAGGACATTCTCTCAACCAACAAATAGAGAAGGCCCTACAATGCCTGCATCCGCGACGAGGGAATCTGTAAGATTGCATCTCCACCTTCAAAAGTAATACCAAGATTCACCTCCTTTCCAGGAAGTCCAAAATCCAATTCCAAATTCAAAGCTACATCCAATGTCTAGTGCTACGATCTTGCACCACTTTCCCTATCAGTGAACAATTACTGGATCATTGTTCTAGGGCACACTCCCAATCTACATCTGATTCCATATGGCAATGATAATGACCAAAATCAAATCCATCCATGGCCTTCTATTCTCTGTTGCACAATTTCACAGGAAATATGGTCACCCCCTTCCATGCAGTCACACACCTTCCAAGTTTCGTCATCCCCTTCTCTACTACATAGTCCCTTAGGTGACCCCTCCCTTGGAAATGTTTCTTTGCATCAGAAGGTCCAAAAATGAAGGCATATCCCTACCTTAAAACCATCATATTGGTCATAGCATGCTCATGGAAATCAATTGACACTATTGGGTACCAATGTCCCACAATGTCCCTACTCCTAATGTGCTTTACCAACATACTTTTTCTTATCTAATTCTGTTTGTTGTTGCTGCTAATGCTTGTAGTCAGTTTCAACCACCAGAACCAGGCATTTCCATGCTTCCTATATCAATCAAATAATTACCATTAGATTCAAATTAAATTTAAATAACTTCAAATCATACCTCATTGGTGGCTCGTCAATAAGGTACACTTGCACTTATGTTCACTTCCTATCACAATAAGTCAAACTAGTTGTTTGATCAAATCATCATGTATAAACATATCACATCCAATTAGCTTAGGAAACAACCATCATAGATCAAAATCATGAATCACATGCAATCATCATAAACCAAATCATAGATCACATGTAACCATCATAAATCAAAATCATATCCATAATAAAACTGAATTAAAATATTGATACTTATCCTTCAATAGATCCTTTCTGTATGCACACCAAATTGGTTCCCACACCCAACAAACACCCAGTGCCTTCTCTTCTGCCATGTATACATACATATAGTCTACATCACAACACGTACAACCACACATGGCATACAACACTATACAATACATGCACCTAGACTTGACATACAACACAACACATACACACATAACATAAAGTTTATGTTCATAACATAAAGTTCATAGACATAGTATAATCACCTAATATTAAGTCATATCCACATGATACTGACTTCATTCCTCATGAACCAAGAATATCTTCATGCCATTCACTTGCATAATCAATCGTTCCTCCACAAGAATGATCCCTGGCAACCCTGTTAGAAAGTGACATAGATACATAGATACATACATATATACATATAATAATTAGCATAAAACAATCATGATCATGTGTGACAACGACATACATACATACATGTATACATATATAGACATCAACATAATCATGATCACAACATAATTACAAAATAGTGTCAAGGTTAAGAGAACCCCCTTTATCCATGCACAACATGCACAACATTGATAACAATAGTTCCCAACATAGACAAGGCATATGACCCCTCAGATCAATTTACTTTACCTTACCTGATTACCTTTCTCAAGATTGTTCTGCCACTATCCATTATCATTATGGACCTAACCAATCAACTGATTGACATACTCTTACCTTCAGCTACCCTTATAGATACACCAAGATTCATCCAGGTCTTACACTACTTGTTGGTCACCATTCAACTCTCCCTGAGCTCTGTCAACTTTCCTCTTTCCCAACCAATTCCCAAGACCCCAAAACATAAAATATAAGAGCAATAACAAACAAGAAGAAAGCAATGAAAACCAATACAATATGAAACCAAAAAAAAGTGGAAAGGCCTTGCAGAAAATGCAATCAAAACTCATAAATCAAGTTCAAACAAATCACAAAATATCAAAGGCACAAAACTCCCAACAACACCATGACTCAACCCTATGTTTTCCCAATGCCTCCAATGGAAATTTAGCTTGAGCCTTCTTCAAGATTTCATGGTAGTCTCTTTTTCCATGTAATCCCTGCATCGTACTTCCATAAACACAGAGTTTTCAATGTATAAAAAAATATAACAATACACTGATTACCTTACCTTGTTGTGTCAATCACACTGACATGTAATTGAACACATCCATACCATCTCTCAAAGAAATCCAATTCCCTTGATGAACCTAGCTATAACTAGAAACTAGTTAATATACCTGTTAAATACATGTTTATTAATATAGTATATATCCATATAATTTCAAACAAAATCAAGGTTAAGAAGACTTCATGTATGCAAATCACTCATTCGTTTGGAATTAGGGTTTCCAAATAGAGCCAAAGGAATTTTCACCCAATTCCTTACTTTTACCTTTTCCTTCTTGCAATTGAGTCCTCCCATGCACTATCACATCACCCAACTATTAGTTATATAAACATATCAACTAATACCTTGTCATGCGAATACAAAGCATGTTTCCCTTCAAGTGCTCACACATGTCAACCACATGTTTCGAAGATCAAGACAAAATATCTACTAATTTGAAATCAACCTTAACCAAGACTAACAATCATTTCAGAATCCATAGTCAACTCGTAGTCATTATACATAATGCTACAACTGTCATCTACTTACACTCAAGTACATATCAGCTATCTCAACACATATGTTTGAGTAAAACCATCTTGAAACAAGATCATTTCTTTATGCAATCTTATAGACACATACTCATAACATGTGATTAATTAAACATTCAACAACATATAGACGATATAATAGACCCCAAACACTCAAACACCAAATAGACGACATAATCAAACATTCAAGCACCAAGTAGACAACATAAGAAAAACTATACCTTAATGTATCCTAGGGGAGGCTATCTTGTCTGCAAAATAAATCTAGTTTAGTATGATATAACTTCAAAACATATCAACTCAAACATAAATAAGGTTATGATGTCCATAATAGTAACTAGCTAACATGTTCACCTCATAAGTTCATAAACAATTGCCATTCATTCATAACAATCATATATGCACATTCTCTCTAGATTAGTATGGAATAATATCACAATATACTAACTCTCATACCTAAATGTCATAGCCTCAACCATCTACACAGACCAATTCAAATCAACACGATACATATAACATCAATATCTTAATGCCATAAACCTAATCATCAAGTTAACTAACATATAACAATAATAGGTTAAAATATAACATTATCATCAAGTTAACTAAAATAAAACAACAACAATAATGCATATAACAACAAGTACTACCATTCATGACATTCTGACACATGTTCATATAACCACACTGATCAACTAGCATCTACTTATGCATGTAACCACAACAATACTAGAGTGAAAAGCATGTGCATGACCATAATGTATATAAATCTAATACTTATAGCAATCATTAACCAACATACTTTCATATCCAACATACAAACTTGTATGACGATATGCTCTTACCCCGAGGTCTAGTGTTTCACCCTCAATTTGATGATTTTCATATCCTTCTCTATCTCAACCAACACATTAGCATCATAACATACCAATAGCATCATGATGACATAAGACCACAAAAATGACCATCATAATGCATCCCTGACCTACTATACATGCATAACAACATATAGACACCTACATGCATAACAAATGCATATACAACTGAAGTATGACATGCGTTCATTTCAAACACATCCCAACAATAACATCATCAACTCCTACATGGAAACACAATTGTAACAATGACCACCACCATGCCTATACAACAAAAATGTATACCACAAGCATAAGGAACACATATGCCACTGACATGAATGCATGACCAACACACACTACCCATCCAGTCCAAGGGGTCAACCACGCTCTGATACCACTCTGTAACACCCTCCTCCCACCTTTACCCAAGCTACCCAGTCCACTAGGGTAAACATGTGGCAAGAGGATACTATTATTTGATTCAACTCCCCATGTACATTTAAAGAGGTGGAATCGATACAACACAACCAATTTGACCTTCTACACATGTTGCAAAACCCTTGGGAGCCAACCAACCCTTCCAGGTGATAAGCCCCTAAGACAACCTAGAATTTTATTGTTCTAACACCCCAGTCTCTCCCTTGACAAGGCATGAGTGTGACTTTAGGCCTCCAGTCGATCCCACAACAAGGGAAAGCCAGTGACTATGGAATTTTTCAGCTAGTTTTGTGCCAGTGACCCCGGATTTTGTGCCACTTTTCCAGGGCTAGGACTCAAGCCACTGCTCAAAACTCTATGAAACTTTCAAAGATGAAAAATAACATCGAAACAATGATACAAATTCAAATACTTGACTACACCCCTACAAGCCATGGTAGGCATTTCATCAAACATGTCACAAAGATGTAATCTACGGGTTTTAACAACATACATGAACATAATGGTCTCATAATTATCTTAGATTCACTAGAAGCATTGATGCCTTATCACATTAGCTGCATTATCATCTATTAGGTCATATATTCATTGTTCATTCATTTATGAATTAAAACATGATGAGATCCATACATCATCATTGTCATGAAACATGATCATAACTAGCATATAAACAACATAAATAATAAAGCTACAACAACCATATAATCCACATATAAACCAATGCATTTACACATGAAATACCAAGGTGAATGAACTCTAATTAATGAATGAAAAATCCAACCAAGTTTCAGACTTCCACGTACCACTCAAACATAGATTGGCTGAACCAAATATTTCTTTCAGTCGATCATCCCTATGCCATATTACAAGCATGAATGTGGGACTCATAACCAAAATCAACCAAGGCTTTCCGAGGCTAAACCACCTCACCCTCATTAATATAACCAGTCTTTACCGCAACCCACACTGGATCACTAGGACCTAAACAAGCATGGATGCCACTAGATTTCTCCACCTACACTGTGAGGAATTTTCTTGTCTCCTAGTCTCTAGGCTTTACCGTACATCCCATAATACAACAGTCAAGGATCCATATGCCTAATCAAGACTCCACCCTCAATATTTACCACAATCACATATGGATCACTAGGCCTAATCAAGGGCACACACCTCTAGGATTTACCGTTTATCCCTCCATTCACCCGTCGAGAATCAGTAGGCCCACCAAGGCACACAATACCTAGATTTACTACAACCCACAGTCTGCTTTAGGGGTCACTAGGCCAGTGGCTTTATCGCAATCCACAATTTGATTCAAAGATCACTAGGTCATGTGCTCTTTCTTTCAGAGACCACCTCACTTAGTTTCGAATCCATCTAACTATCCATCTCAACCAAATACAAGAGAACCCAACACGCCATGTTTATCCATAAATAGAAAGGTAAGACTGGTGAACATTTTCACACCTAAAAAAACCCATGCCCATGACAGCAACAGAACCAAGAACACACATGCATAACCATGCATGCCAAAACTAGCAAGGAAATCATACATGCAACTAGATACCTACAAGGAATCCTGTTGTAGCTACTTGATCATTCTCTTCCTTACTTGATCTTTTCTTCCTCTTACCTTCTTTGTTTTTCTTGACCTAATGATGAAGTGTTCCAAGAAACTCTAAGTTTCCAAGAGTGAGAGAGAGAGAGAATAGACAGAGAGCTCCAAAACTGAACTAACAAAATTCTATGAACTGATCCTCATAAGCCTTTTTATCAATAAGGACTCTATTTTCTTTAGTTTCCATTATTTTCATTCAATTTCCTCCTCACATGAAACATGTGACTCTTCACCTTCCTTTCTCCTAATTTTCTTCATTTTCATAAATAAAAATGCCAATTAATGCCTCTTTGCCTTTTCCATTCCCTGTGTCAATTTCCTTTAGCCATAATAACCAAAATGGACACCTACTTGGATGTTTTTCCCAACATTTAGCTTGGAATAAGTGTTCCATAACCATAGTTATTATTTTTCCTTTATTAACTTTTATTACATTCAATTTTCACCAGGGTTGTTACAATAGATCCAAAATTAAGATGGATTTATGTTTTTTTCAGCTTGAAATCTTATTATGCAAGAGGAGCCACATAAATAATTCTAATTTCACCATGACATAATAGCATCCAATTTTTTTCCCCTGCCAAGGTGTGTTGTTTGCATAATAATCTTGAGTGAGAGTAGAGTAATCAATTTTGGGACAAATCCGCCTTTAGTACTAGATTAATTCATCTTCCTAATCTTGTAGGAAAATAAATGTAGAGTTGAGATAGCTTTTATATAATGATTCCAAATATGATCATGTGAGATTAGAGTCTGAATGCATGATAGATTAACCATGTATTATGATGTGGGTATATATCCTTATGCATGATGTTTTAGATCCTAGAGACAACCCCTAGGTTGAGGAAAGGGTCAATGCCTAAGACATCTTAGAGGAGTGCTTTGAGGATTTGTTGAGATTTTTGTTTCACTCCATATTAAATATAATTGGAAATAGATTGATTCATAACTTGGTTCAATCACCATTCACCAGGGTAGATTTAAACATACACATATGTTTATGTAGGAAAATATGGCTCATCCCAAGGATAAAAGTCCAAATGTGGTGGCCAACACACAGTAAAATGCAACTTAATAATTTTTGTTGTAGCAAAAATGGAGAGAGAGAGAGATAAATTAAGGAAATGAATTCAATGCAAAGGTTTGGATAACACAGAATCCTAAGCAATGAATCCTAGCATAACTATGGAAGAATAAGGAGATCAAATGCAGAAAGTATGGAGCACATTTTAAGGTTTCCAACTCTATATTTTCATGGGCACATGCTTTCACAAAATAACATTGGTAAATTTGTGATCTCATAGGTACTATTGGATACAATATAACACTAGTAAATTTGTAATGGCACAGGTATCATTGCTACCATATAACATAAGTAAATCCAAAAATTTGAGCGTGAAACCAACAACTTCTTTACACAAATTTAGAGGAAGACAAACATACATGAAATGAAAAACAAAGGGGAACACATACTATACATCACTCTGCTTGGAATCACCAAATCCACTTCATTAATATTTGAAAATGGAATCCATATCATAGGCCCAAAACATTTGACATTTGTATAAGTATTAGCCCCTCATGAACAAACCATTTAACTAAGGGTTAGAATCTCTTTCAATAGACAGAACTCGAAACACCTGCAAAAACAGATTTCCCGCGTCTAAGAACAAGAATTGGGAACCTTTAAAATAATTATCTTCCTTCTATTTATAAGGAGAGGGGAAGCTTGAATCAATTTTTACTAAATATCTTAGTGATGCCCTAGTTGTCTACCGACTAGATGTCTTAGCATGCAGAGGATTCACTGCCCAAATTATTACAACATATTTGATTTCTTCTTTAAAATGTAGAAACTAAAAAATAACAAAACATGGGAAAATTGAATGATGGCCATGGAAAAATATATATTTTCCATTTCATGTGATTTTATTTGATCAGGCCATGTCTCTATCATGGTGTTCCTCTTCAGTTACTGGTTGATACACCTATCTATTTCCCCCTTAACTACTTAAATTCCCCACCTTATGGAGCTGGAAATGATCACCTATGGTGCCATTAGTGGTGCTCTGTAACATAGTTTTGACCCATCAATTTTCATACACTTTATACTATACCATCAGACCCCAAAACATCTCATAACTCTTATAAAATATTGTTACGAAAGCACAGAAATCTGATCGCCCCAAGCTCCTCTTGCTTGAACTCCTTTATCATTTCTCAACCATGGGACCACTGCTTGTGAATTTAGGCTACGCGCTTTGGTTGTAAAGCCTTTGGTCTCCTATTTGAGACCTATCTCCCTTTGTAATTTTTGCTTCGCCTTTAGTTCTATGGATGGTCATGACCAAGTGCTACCACATATTCGAGATCCTCTTCATCATAAATTTTCCAAATGTGTACTTACGCAGGAGTTATAATATTTGTATCCTTGATATGGCTCATAGCACTTAGGTGCTAGATCTTCCTTACACCCTTGATTCACTGGAGTTCCCATGAATGAGCGCCATATAATATCGAAGTCCCCTTCATAAGAAGTTTAAAAAAAAAAAAGGAATTAAAAAGACTCCAAGGCCACCATCCTTCGATATTCCACCTTCGTACCTAGGGATTCCACCTAGCTCTATGCCCTTAATCATTTTAGGCCTTTGTGACCAAGTGCCAGCAAATATCAAAGCCCTCTTCATTGAAACTTTTTATGAAATAGGTCTGATGCTTTCAACCTTCAATATGCAAATGTTTGAAGTGACATCATGCTGACGTGTTCATGTCCACATTGATGACACATGTCACATAGATTTGTCCCTTTGGCCCTCCAAAACATTAAAATAGCTTTCCATGTGTCCTTGTCCCACCATGTCATGTTGATATAATCTACTCTATTAACTTCTTAAGACTAACTATCTACTGCCATGTGTCTATTTTGAAGAGAGAGAAAGGGTCCTTAGAGTCCTTGGTTTTGTGTTGGTTTCCTTTATACTTTCATGACCAAGTGCCACCACATATCAGAGACCCTCTTCACCGTAACTTTTCCAAATTTGAACTTACACATGAGTTACGATATTTGCATCCCTGATATGGCCCGTGGTGCTTAGGTGCTAAATCTTCTCATGGCTCTAGGTTTTGTGGATCTCTCACGACCATGCACCAGTCTATATCGCAAGTCCTCTTCATCGGGAACTTTTCCAAAAGTGTTTTGAGGATTTCACCCTCCACTATTCCTTCTTAATGCTTAGGTGCTCTAGCGAGCTCTACACCCTTGGTCCCTTTAGTTTTCCATGAACAGGTGCTAATAAATATTGAAGACCCTCTCATCGAGAGATTTTTCAAAAAGAGATTTAAAAGGTTTTCGATGCCACTAACCTCCGAAAAAACATCCTTCGATATTCCTTCTTGCCAGTCTTCTTGATATCAGGCTCCGATGTGATCGAGTCCCAAATTTCAGCACTCCTCTTTAAATCTCAATTTTCCTTTTGGCTTTGAAACTTAGGCTTTTGGTTTTGGCCTCATCCTCGTGCTTCCAACCTCTAATATTTTTTCTCCTCTTTTCCCTTTTTGTACTTCAACTCCCCTTTTTGGACAACGTTTTACATCATTTGACACAATTCGAAAAAGGTGTAGCAGGTGACAACATTGGCTCCAATTAGGGACAATGCCTTGCTGGTAAGGTGTTGAGAACCTGCAGACTAGTAGTCTTCTATCCATTGGGCATGGAGTGACTTTATTCAAGTATATAAAAAACAAAAACATCAAAAACTTACAAAATTACTGGTATCTACAATGGCTCGTCGGTATGTACAGTGGGTGAAAGTGGACCTCTTTATTGTTGGAAGTAAAGCTTGAGAAACTACCCATTCACAGGAATCTCAAGCATTTCACCATCCATCTCCAGCAAGAAAGTATTGTACCCTTTTGCCTCGAAAATCTTGAAAGTTCCAAACCATAAGGGATCACATATTCCATGTTTTCCTTTATCTTCTCTTTTGACATCCTACCTGAGCACCAAATCCTCTAGCTGTAAGGTTCTGTCTTTTGCTCTTCTTTCAAATATAGCCTTCATTTTTTCTTGATATTGAATCAGATTCTAGGTCACCTCCCCCTAATTTATTGAAGTTCTACCAATTGATTGATCCTCTTGGTTAGAGAATTCGTTTCTTCATCAACATCCTATAGAATTTTGGCCACTAGCATTACTAGTTATATAGGGAAAATCGTAGCTCTCCCATACACTAATTCAAAAGGAGATTTTCCAGTCGACCTCTTTCTAGTAACTCTATTTGCCCATAAAGAAAACTGTAGTTGTGAGTCCCAATTTTTCTAATTTTTTTATGTTTTCTTCTTAAGAATCCTTACCAAGGTTTTATTTGATAATTCAATCTATCCATTTCCCTGTGGATAATAGCTAGTAGAATGACCCAGAGTGATGTTATACTTCTGGAAGAAACTCAGAAACTTTGTAGATTTAAAAAACTCTAGCATTATCAGTGATAATATTCCTTGGGAAACCAAACCTGGCATGGATATTTCCCTCCATTAATTTTATAACCACAACGTCAATTGCATTTCTAGCTGGAACTACTTCCACCCACCTAGTGAAGTAATCAGTGGCCTCAAGAATCCATTTGTGGCTACTGGAGGATGGGTGTATTCCCCCAATGAAATCTAACCCCCACTGTCTGAAAGGCTCTTCAACAAGAATAGGGATTAAAGGAAAAGGTGTTAATTTCTTCCTTTCAGCGAACATTTTGTACTTCTCATAGGCCCAAACATATGCATGTACCTCACCAAAAAGCTTGGGCCAATAGAAACCTTCTTTGAGAGTTTTATGGGTTGTAGTCTCCACTATAACCCCCCCCCTCCCCCCCCACCAATACACACAATTATGGAACTCATCCTTCACTTTATGGATCTCTTCTTCAACCAGGCATAAAAGCAAAATCCTAACTAGGTCTTTCCAATATAGTTGGTCATTTAAAATGACAAACGTTTGGGCTTGTAACCTTAAAGCTTTGTATTCAACTTTATCAAAATTGACTGGACAACTCAAAAAAAGTAAATAGTGGATTATGTGTTTATACCAGTGATACACGAGGTACTTCATTTGGATTTTTTTTGTTGCGTTCTTGACCTTATTTTGCTCTTATTCTCTTTGGCTTTCTTCTTCCCATGTTAATGAATTTATACCCAAGGCTTGGTAGTTTTATTCAAACAAGATTTTATCTAATACTTTTCCCTTGATCATCTTTGAGAGTTTTATATCCAAGTCGTATTCCTGGATTTTAGCAATCCATTTACCTCTTCTTCCCTCACAGTCCCCTTGTACCAAAATGTCTTTAACAACTGTTGCGGAACATAAATTGTTATGATTGATTGCAGGACATATATATGAAGGTATTCAAGGCTTTGACCAAGTCATAGACCTGCTTCTCCAAAATTTTATACTTTAACTCAACACCCTATAACACCTGGATGAAAAATGCTATTGGTTGCTCATGTCCTTCATTATCTTTCTGCAATAAGACAATGGCCACTGTATGAGGAGAAGAAAAAGAGAAAATGAAAAATGGTTTTAAGTAGTCAGGGCTAACTAATACAGGAGCTTCTACAAAGGCCATTTTTATCCTGGAGAATGACTCCCGAGCTTCTTTAGTCCATTTTACCTCCCGATCCTTCTTCAATATCCCTGTAAATTCTTTAATTATCTCAGCATTATTGGCTGTGAAACTTGTCAAAAAGTTGATTCTACCCAAGAAAGTCTAGATTTCTTTATTATTTCTCGGTAGTGGGATGTTTTTGATGGCTTCCACCCTCTTGGGATCTATCTTCACCCCCTCTTTTTCCATGATGTGTCCTAGTATCTTTCCCTCACTTACATAAAATTGATACTTCTTAGGATTTAAAGGCATGCCATATTTTTTGCATTTCTCAAAAGTGAGTCATAGATGTTCGATATTCTCCTCAACTGGTTTTTAAAAACAGTGATGTCATCTAGGTAAATTACCAGAAACTTATCTTGTTCTCCCACAAACGTTATATCCATTTCTCTCTGAAAAGTGGCTTCTCCATTAATTAAGTCGAAGGGCATTCTAGCATACATAAATGTTCCCCAAGACGTGGTGAAAGCATTTTTCTTTTGATCCTCAGGATGCACAACTACTTGATTGTATCCAAAAAAACCATCCATCATAGACATACGAGAAGATCCCACCACCTTCTACAAAATGTTATCCATTTTAGGCAGAGGGTAATTATCCTTTAGTGAGGCCTTGTTCAAATTCCTAATGTCGATACACAATCTTATTTCGTTTCTTTTCTTCCTGACAGGAACTAGATTTTTCACCAAATATGAACACCTCATAGGTACGATAATTTTAGATTGGAGCAACTTCCTCACCTCTTTCTCAATTGATGGAAGTAAAAATGGTTTAATATGTATAAGCTTTTGTTTGAATGGTTTCACCCCTGATTTGAATTTAAATAGGAACACAAAAAATTACAGATATAACCATAAATACAGATATGCAGCAGAAATAACACTTCCTTTCATTAATATCAAATAATGAAATAGCTTACAAACAGAATGGAAATGAGACTAGCTCAGGCGATGGTAGCTTATCTCTGAGAAGAGATGTGGTGGCTACATGTCTTTAAACTAAGTTACAATGAGGCTCAAGGGCATTTTTATCATTGAAAAATAAGATAAAACCCTAAACAACCAAAACCATAACCCGAGGAGATGTAACACCAAAAGTTTATGGGCCCCGTTGGGGTTAGTTGGGAAACCAACTTCCCAAGGTATTAACTTGGTCATATTATCTTTGTTTGACACGCATGATACCTCATCGGAAATATCTCTCTAAGGACTACAAATGTAAATGTGATTTCAATGAAATAGTCCTGAGCAATATTGCCAAAAAACGTTGTTTAAGACCCCAAAACGACTCCTAAAATTAAGAACCCGAAAAAACTGCCAAAAAAGTAAATTGTGCTACAATTAAGGAAAGTGAAAAAAATGATAGAACAATGGTGAGGGTCCAAGTGGAATAGGTGGGTGGCCACCAATATCCACCTAGACCAACCCCACTCTTCAAAGGAATTTTATGTTGGATGATATTAGTATCAAATGTTTTTAAATCATCATAAGACCAAGAAAACACATCCATATACTGCTTAAAAAGGTATAAATACCTTTCTTTGTATTCCTTGGGAACTCCTTTGGCTAACTTAATTATCTGAGGACCCTGATCTGAACTAATATTGTAGTCTTCCACCTGTTCTTCAAATTCCTACTCAGTTGGCTTGGAAACCATATCATTTGAGTTGAACAATCTTTCCAAGGGATCCAAACCTTTAGGAATATTATTACCTTTAAATTGTAAAATCTTGGTCCCTGCAATGGTTTCTTCCCACTTGGCATGTTGTTCATCTACCACTTTCTCTTCCTCCTGATCAATCTCTAAGCTTGATAATTCTCCAACGACCTCCATGAAGCACTTGATATGTTCCTCATCTTCAAACACTTGCCAATACTTAACATTTTTTGGTATTCAAGGCCTCTATTTGACTTCAATTTCACATCTGAGCAAGGGGCTTTTAGGTGGTTTTAAGTTACTAGTAGCTACAGCTAAGAAATCTGCCATCTGATTTTCAACTCTAGTATTGACTTTGGATTTTTTTCAATACCAGCTCTGAATCCCCAAACACTGTTAAGCACCAAATGTTGAGATTTCTGGCAACTTGTAGACCTAGTAGCAAAGCTTCATATTCAACAACATTATTTGTGGCTTCAAAATCCAACTTGAAAGAGAGATGGATCAAGATACCTTCTCGGGATACCAACAACACACCTGCCCCATTTCCTTCCCTATAATAAGCACCATCAAGGTATAGCTTCCATACTTTGTCACACTCCAATGATTCTTGGTCTAGCCAGACAAAACATTTCACTTGTGTCTCATCCACGATTTGATCATCTTCCTCTAGTTGTAAACAAGAGAAATATTTCTCTTTACCATACATGGATTCATTACTCGAAAATTCGGTCCTTGTAACTGTCTTTACAATCTTGTTTCTCTATATAATTGGCACTCTTCTCCTCCAATAACAGGAATGGTAGCATATTTTAAATCCATTTTAATGGATCCTCCAATTTTTGATCCCCATGATCTGGACAAGAGCATACCAAACCTCACATGGATATCAGCCACTATGATATCCATTACAACACTCTTCACATGGATCTAAGCCAAATTGACCACCAAGTCTTTGATCAACCCTATACATTTTACTCTCTTGGTGTCAAAAGAATACAAATCTTTATATGGTCTTGCTATTTTCATCCCCAATTGCTCCATGAAAAACAATGACATCAGATTGTGAGAGTATCCTGAGTCAAGAATGCAATTATGTAAATGAAGTTCATGAATGGCCAAAGTGATATAGAAAGGGGGAGTGGAAGGGACTTGTTCCTTAACATGGGGTCCAAATACAACCATGGGTCTTTCTTCTTGGAAGTCCAGGTTGTCTCGCAGAGGTGCTAAGGTGGATGGACACATAAACTAAGACACCTGAGATTTATAATTAGGTTGTTTTAATAGTTCAGTGAAAGGGAGAGATATTTTGACCTTCTCCAACTCCTTTTGAAGATCAAAAGCAGTTGAGTTTCTATTTGCTATGACAACATCAGCAGACTCTTTATGTTTCTCATAGACTGGTTTGGATGGTAAAGCTAGCTGCTATGTTTTAGAGACCTCGGGTTTGTGAAGAAAGGAAGATAGAGTCTTTTTTATTCTAGGTGAGGCTTGGTCTAGAGGCTTCTTCCCTTACTCTATTGGTTTTAGAGGATTTGAGGGAGAGGACTCATCATTTTGGTCCTGAATTCTAGATCTTTTCCTAGAAAATTTAAGATCATATTTCCTATGCAGTTGGACCTGCATGAAGTCAACAAATTGTCTACAATAGTTTGCAATCACACCGTCATCCAACAAGGCCTCCTAATCATCCCCTTCTACTTCATCAACCTCTATTTCATTTTCTTTTTTTTGCTAAAGCAAGAGTCGTGCCTTCTTTTTCATTAAATCAAACATAATTTACAATACTTACACAATTCAACCAATAGGAAGATGTCCTAAAGAATCTAAGCCTTCCAACCCCAAAAGGTTATGGCCAAACACTTTTAAGTACTGACCATAACAAGTTACGGGAGTCGCCGAGCACCTAAGCCCTCCCCCCAAAAACCTGTGCCATTAAACCCTTAATCAACATCTAAATCACTGTCGTCAAAATTTATTGTTAAATCCTACACTGGAGATACAAATCGCTTCAAAAAGAAGTAAGAATATTAACCCCCCGACCCCACCGAACCGCTCGCACAATCCTAATCGTTGATCGGACATGAAAAAATTGGACGGTGGAGCTAAAAATCGTGCGCCCGAAAATCATTGAAGTTTAATGTGCAATGAGGGTGGTTTTCAGACCCGTCCCTCATCCACATGTCAAGTGATTAAAGGTATCGTTGCCCAGAATTTGAAACCACCTTCAGCTTGAAAGTGGTGTGATCGCACCAAAACCACCCGAGAGGTGGTTTAGTCTCCCAACACTATGAAAAATGGGAAGTGTTGCCACCAAAACGGTTATTGTTCTCAACCTTTCTCCTGACAGTGAAAACCCCATGCCCGCCTTCAGGGATTTTCAGCGGTGTGATGATCATAGCTGCAGAGGCCGCCCCTGGCGAGCTATCCTCCGTAGCCCTGTCTGACCAAAATTGTGAATCCTGCATAAATCTGTTCATTGTGTATTGGTTTCCTTAGTTCTATTCTCATGCACTTTTTTATCCTCTTCCACGTGGTTATGGCAAAGTCCTTTTAGATCGCTTTGTGGCATTGCCAACCAACTCGTCGAATTACTGCTGTCCTTACAGGTGACCCCTTGGTTGGCTAAGATGTCGGCCAATTTGTTGGCCTTTCTGCACACATGGTTGAATCTAAGTGTGTGTAGTCCCTGAAGATGAACTTGAATTTTTTTGAGCACCCTTATTAACCTCCAGCATTTTGAAACTTTTTCTTGCCATGATCCATGACTAATTTTCTTGGTCGCATTGATGACTCACTCTGAATCAACTTCTATTATCACATTATGGTAGTTGTCATGTTTCAGAAAGTCTAAGAATTGCTCCAATTCCATTAGTTCTGCCATGTTGTTGGTAGTTTTTCCTAAATGACAGTGGAAGAGGGAGATGATGCTTCCTATTTCATCCCTTAGAACTCCTCCAAAGTCTGCCATTCCCAAGTTATCTTTTGAAGCTCCATCGATGTTGTACTTCAAAAAACCTTCCAGAGGGGGTTCCAGAATTCCTTAAGCGATTCCCTTAAGATTATTTTCCTGTCTAGACCTTGTGGAGTGAGCACCTGCATGTCTAACTACCTGAGTATTCTCAACTCTATTTCTGAGGGAGGATTTTTTGGGAGATCCCTAACTCTTGTCCCCACTGTCTCTTTTAGTTGTTTCAAGATCTGCTCCAACAGGTGGACAGAGGAGTTCTTCTCTTCTTTGAAAATTATTTTGTTTCTTTCTATCCACACATTCCATATTATGAAACTTGGCAGGAGAGCCCAGGAAGAGTTAAGAACTTCATAATCTAAAAAAGTATTCCTCCAATTGCTTATGGTGTTAATGATACTATCTCTGTCTCTATTACACTGATTGAAGATGGTGGCAAAAAAATCCCATATCCTTGAGGTGAAAATGCAGCTATTGAGAAGATGTTCCATTGTCTCCTCTTGTGCTTCACAGGGCTGGCATCTGGAGGGTCCCAACATACCCCTCTTTCTAATATTTTCCCAGGTTAATATTTTCCTATGGTGAACCAACCACATAAAGAGCTTGATATTCATCCAGCCTTTGTTCCTCCATAGCTTCTGCCAGATTCTAACCAGAGCTTGGGGTTCCAGCCCAAGGAGAATACCTTTTGCTTCCTTAATATTAAATTTACCCTCTTTATTGTTACCCCATCTTAGTTGATTTTTCCCTTCAATGACTAAAATCATCCTCTGATCCAACATCCTCTTTAGGGCCTCTGCTCTACTGTTGAGGGTTCTGTCATCTCTTCCATCTATTTTTTCCATGTTCTCCATTTTTCTGTATTGTGAGCATGTTCCCAAAAGTCCTTTACCTTTACTAATCCTTGGTTGTTTGTCTTGTGCTTGAGGCCCAAAAATTATTCTTTCAAAAGTGTTGGTTCTTGTTGCCATTTATCCTCCCAAAATAGTGTCTCATCTCCATCTGATTTCCTAGGTTGTGTTCCATATGGGAGAGCCCTTCCTATTTCCAGACATTCTTATTAGCTCAGAATAGTGCTTAGATCTGGCATATGTTTCCTTCCAGATGCTTTCCAATTGAGCCTTAGGATCCTTAACCCACCACCACCAAAGTTTTTCCCCTAGAACCTTACTGAGAATGTCTAGATCATCCAATCCTAGGCCTCCTTGGTTCTTAGGTTTACAGATATTTTCCCATGAAACTAAAGCCCATTTTTTCCTAGTTTCCTCCTTGCCCCAAAGAAAATCTCTTTGGATATTTCTAAATTGTTGTAGGACTCCTTTTGGAGCAGGAAGAGCTGATAGCATAAAGACTGGGATAGCTTGGAGCACTCCCTTTGCAAGAACAAGTCTACTAGCCAGATTTAAAGACCTGATTGTCCATTTTCTAACTTTGTCTTGCATCTTGATGGTTAACGGTTCCCAAACGCTCTTATGCAAAGGTTTAACCATTAGAGGAACTCCCAAATATCTATATGGGAGGGAATCTATTTGAAAGCCAATGATTTTGGATACATTTCTCTGGATGGAAATATGGGTGTTAAAGAAAAAAAATTTTGACTTGGAAAGATTGACCTCCATACATGTTGCCATGGAAAATTCATTCATAATTTGTTTGTATGCAAATGCTTCCTTGACTGTGGGAATCCCCTATAACATGGTTTCATCTACAAATTGTTGATGGGTCAAAGCTTTACCATTCTCCGATAGTTGGAGTCCTTGAATTTTACCCGTTACTTTAACATGCTTAATGGACTACCCCAGCCTTCCATCATGAGGATGAAAAGAAGAGGCAAGAGCGAATCACCCTGTCTAAGTCCTCTAGAAGGAAGAAAAATTTTAGAGGGGGAGTCATTAACTAAATTGAGAAGCTGGAGGAAGTCACTAGGGCCATTACCCATCTTATCCAATTATGATCAAAACCAAATGCAGTAAGCACTTTCTTGATTTATGTCCAGTTAACTTTATCATATGCTTTGGCTATGTCCAATTGCATTATCATACCTGCTATAATTTTACTAGTCAATGAGTGAACCACCTCGTGAGCTTGAATGATGTTATCTAGAATTTGTCTGCCTTCCACGTACCCAGATTGTTCCCTCAAAACAAGCATAGGCAGCAAAGGTTTGAGTCTGTTGGCCACTACCTTGGAAATTATCTTGTAGGCTACATTGCATAAGGTGATGGGCTTATACTTCTCTATTGTTTGAGCATTATCCTTTTTTGGAATTAGGGCAATGAAGGAGGTATTGAGAGCTTTCAAAATAGTTATGTTCAACCTAGAATCTTCCACTACCCTTACAATATCCTTTTTGACAATGTTCCAATCCACTTTGAATCCATCCAGACCAGGGGCCTTGCCATTTTGCATTTCCTTGAGAACCTCATTGACCTCCTTTTCAGTTACAGGTCTATTAAGATTACAGTTTTCCTCTCTGGATACCAACTTAGGGATGTGTTTAGTGAAGTCTTTGATGAAATGTTCCCTTACTAAAATGTCTTCCTGGGCAATACCTCGGAAGTGTTTAACTAACACTGCTTCTATTTCGTCATGGGATTGATGGATTTTCCCATCCTCGTCATTGATCAAAGAGATCCTGTTGTGAGTCCTATTAGCAATGGTGGATCTATGGAAAAATTTGGTGTTGTACTCTCCTTCCTTTAGCCATTGAACTCTTGATTTTTGTTTCCAAAAAATTTCCTCTTGTTTACACAACTTTTCCGATTCTAGATGATATTTCTCTACCTGATCTTTTTTGTTCTTATCAAATCCTTCCTTGATCAAAGCTTGGTTGAGCTCAAGAATTATATTTTCAATAGATTCCTTACCTGCAAAAATATTTCCGAATACATTCTTGTTCCAAGCTTTTAGCTTCATCTTGATGTGCTTTAATCTTTTGTGTAGTAGGAACATTGATGATCCATGAATCTGCAAATCTTCCACCCACCATTTTCCAATGTTGCTGATAAAATCTAGGTGTGAAAACCAAATATTTTCAAATCTGAAACGTCGATTTCTTGGGTTGCCTATGCCCTTGATCTCCATTTGAACTGACCAATGATCTGAGCCTCCAAAAGGGAGAATTCTTGCAATTATTTCCTTGTCTAAAATCATGAAATCCTTATAGATCATGAATCTATCTAACTTGGAGGCTACCTGGGAATCCCCTCCTCTTTTATTATTCCAAGTGCAGAGGCCATTGTTTGTCTCAATGTCAACTAGCTTCATGCTTTATAAGAAGTTTTGGAAGGCTGAGGAATCCTTGTTTAGAGCTCTTGTACCCCCTTTTTTCTCCGAGAGAGATCTGATCATATTGAAGTCTCCTCCTATGACCCAAGGTAATCCTACATGCCTGACCCGGAGATCCACCAAGGAATCTAAAAACCTTATTTTGTCATCCAACCTTTGAGGGCCATAAAAATTTGTGAATAGATAGCTGTCCCTGTCTCCTATAGGCTATATGACCACTGTTAAATAGTTCCTTGATGCCTCCGCATCGATTATTCCAACCTTTTGGGGATTCCAGAGAGTGAGGATACCCCCTATTGAGTTTTCAGCTTTAACTTCTAGAAACTAAAATCTGTTGAGCCATTTACTATGGATTTGCCTTAAATTTTGAATAGAGCATTTCTTTTCTTGGACAAAAATTATATTCGGAGCTTCTTGTTTCATCTATTATTTAGCATTCTTTGTTTTCTCTTGCTGCCTAGACCTCTAATATTCCAAGTTGTGAACTTCATAATTAAATATTGGTAAAGGAGTAACTGGTTAGATCTTTCATCTTACCTGAGTCTACCATGAGCTTTCCACATTCCATCAATAGCTCGTTCTGCTTTTTTTGCCTCTTTTTTTTCGTGGATTTCTTGGTGCTAGCCCCGAAGTTGTTTTGACTGCTTTCACTCCTTCGTTATTCTATCTTTCAATGTTTTTTACTTCCTCCAAACCCTTTGCCTGAGTTTTCTATAGGAATAAATGTTGTATTCTATTGATCTCTTCTTGTGGTAGTGATTCTACCCCTCCCGTAGTTCCCTGATTCAGGAACCCTTTTAGATCTAGGTTTTCTCTGTCAAGAATCTCCTGTAGCTCATTGTCCTCTCTTTCTATCTCACTCTAGTTCATTTCTTGATCCATTTCCTGTTCTGAATCACTCATCATGTTTCCTTTCTGTTTTTCATTTTCCTGTGTCTGATCATTATCTTCTTCTTTCTCCCTCTTCTCATAACCTTTCTTCATTACTTTATCTTCTACTGCTATTTCTTCATCCTCTTTGAGAACTTGGAATTGATTCTGACTAGCCTTTTTTCCTCCCGCTTGATGTTGCTTTGGCCCTTTTTTTCCACTTTTTCCTTTATGAACAACTCTGTGAAAGTTGTCTGTGTCTTTCATTGTGTTAGTTTTGCTTTTGTTTTCTGCTTTACTGAGAGGGCAGTCTCTTAGAAGGTGTCCATGTTCATGGCATCTACGACGTCTAAATGGAATATGCTCATAGTCTACTGTCTGCACGCATTCCTCATCAAAAACCTCCAAGATAACTTCATCCGGAAGAGCTCCAAATATATCCATCTCCACATAGATCCTTGCAAAGGAGGTATATTTTCCCCTCCTTATGGCTTCAGAAGCTTTAACAAACCTTCCTAATTTATTGCCTATGGCAGCTAATGATTCTGTTTGCCAATAATCAAGAGGTAGAGAATAAAGTCTTACCCAAACTGGGACTGAAGTAAACATTTTCCTCCCCAGAATGAAATTCATCATCCATGGCCTCATATAGAGCCCTGCCACTGCATAGAAGTAGGGCCCGCCTTCAAACACTCTATCTTTATCCTCAATGTTGGTGAACACCACAGTGAAGAAACCCTTGGACCCCAGATGAAGATCAATGTTTCCTTTGGGCTTCCAGTGGTATCTGATCCAAGTTTGTAAAGCTTTTTCAGTGGGCCATAACCCCATGAATTTGCATATGATTGCATAAGTTAGCATGTGCTCCCTATGCGCCTGCAGCGCTGGATTATTTAATACTAATCTAGGAGTGATTTTAGCCTTGGGTTTACATGCTCCCTTTTGATTTTTGTCTTTTGTACTCTGTTTTGTGTCATTTTCCTCCTTGTCTTTTGTGCCATCATTCTCCTCTGGTTTGGAACCTTCTGTTTCCTCTTCCCTGTTTCTCCTTCCTTCCTCAGCTTTCCCTCTGCCTTTATTTGGAGGTATCTTGCTCTTGTTGGCTACTGCCTCCTTGTAGGAGGGAGCGAAGCTCCCTCCTCTACTCCCGTCCACAGGGAAAACTTCCACCGTAACATGAAACCATGGTTGCTCCCGTGTCGCAACCCCCGTCTCCCACCTCTTCTCACCAGCCTCTATTTCATTTTCTCCCTCTAAAAGAGAAGAAAATTGATTTTCTTGTACTTCTATTCTTTCTTCGACATTCTCCTCTGGATCATCTTCCAAATATACTAGAGGTTGAATGTGATCTTGTTTCTCCCTTCTCTCCCTTTGCAAGAGCTGCAAAGGAGATCTCTTATACTAAGGATTGAAAATTTGGTTAGGAGCTGGTTGGTTTTGTAGAGGAGAGTTATTTTTTTGTAACTCCAGTTTCATAAGCTTGTTATATAGGTTTCTTATCATCTTGTTCATTTCCTCGAGTTTCTTCTCTTGATTTTCCTTTCCCTGGTTTAATGAACTAGCTTCTCTTTTCCTCTTCTCCTATCTCCATGATCAATTCTACCTCTCCACTTCCTAGCAGAAGTAAAATTTGCCTCAACTTCTAAAGCATCTATTTGGATTTGGTCCAAGGAGTGAGACTTCCTTTCTCTGAGAATGAAACCAAATTTTGGTTCAAAAGCTCGCACAAAAGCCACTTTAGTAGTAGCCTATGGAGGTTTGATTTCGATAGGGAGACTATTGTACAATTTGTTAAACATTTTTATGAATTATGATACATCTTAATTATGTTTTTTCTTTATCGCATTGGATTCA
>APFE030262783.1:187521-197521 GCA_000404065.3 Pinus taeda | reverse complement strand
CCATGATGACACTATTTCCTTTAGACTTGGGTAAACCTGTGATAAAATCCACTGAAACATCCTCCCAAAGTTGGCTTGGAATGGATAAAGGTTATAATAGACCTGGGGTCTTAATAGTTTCAACTTTATTTTGTTGGCAAACCAAAAATTTTGCCGCAAACTTTTGAATATCCGATTTAAGGCCACCCAAAAAAAATCCTTCTTGACCCTGTGGTAATTTTTTAAAAATCATGAGCGCCCTCCTAAGGGAGAAGTGTACAATTCCATAAGAATCTCTTGTTTGATTTGGGAATTCTTAACTAGGTATAAGCGATATTTCTACCATAATAAATCATTTTTCCAGCCAAATGTATCAAATGTACTGGGATATTGTTGTAACTTTTGAATGAGTTCCCACACTTCTTCATCATTCTTCCATTCATCCCTTGCTTCATTTATCCAATCTAGTTGGATAATATAAATGGCACAAACTAATGCTTCCACATCCTCATCCTTTCTTGAGAGTGCATCTTCCACAACATTTTGCTTCCCCTTTTTGTAGATCATTTCAAATTCATAACCCAACATCTTTGTGACCCATTTGTGTTGCTCTTCTGAAGATAATATTTGTTCTAAAAACTATTTAAGACTATCATGATCTGTTTTTGCCTTCAAGTGTCTTCCCATTAGGTAGGGTCACCATTTCTTAAGTGCATGTAGTATTGCCAACATTTCCTTCTCATAAATAGATTTTTGTAAATACATTCCTTTAATTGGATGACTTTTGAAAGTAATGGGTCTTTCTTCTTGAATTAAAACAACACCAATTCCATTTCCTGAGGCATCACTTTCCACAATAAACATTTTTGTGAATTCCGACGTAGCTAAGACCGGTGCTTTGAACATTGCCTCTTTAAGATGTTCAAAGCCCTTCGTTACTTTTGGAATCCATGACAATGCATCTTTCTTCAATAATGTTGTTAGAGGTGTTTCTATTCTCCCATAATTCTTAACAAACTTGCGATAATACCCTGTCAACCTGAGAAATCCTCGCATATGCTTTATGGATGTGGGGATTTTCCATTCCTTAATGGCTTTAATTTGTTAGGGTCTACCTTAACTCCTTCATGAGATACAATATGACCTAGATATTCCACCTCTTGTACTCCAAAGAAACATTTGGAGATTTTTGCATATAATTGTTTCTCCTCCAATAGTTTGAACACCTTGTCAACATGTTCAACATGATCCTTCCAAGACTTGTTGTAGATTAGTATATCATCAAAAAATACTAACACAAATTTTCTAAGGAATGGTTTGAAAATGGAATTCATCAAACCTTGAAATGTAGAACATGCATAGGTAAGGCCAAAAGGCATGACAAAAAAATCATAATGACCCTCATGAGTTATAAATGTTGTTTTCAGAATGTTTTTAGTCTTCATTCTGATTTGATGATATCATGAATGAAGATCCAACTTGGTGAAGTAAATTGATCCATGCAATTCATCCAATAATTCATCAATGACAGGAATGGGAAATTTGTCTTTAATTGTGAGCTTGTTGAGCTCCCTATAATCCAGACACATGCGCCATGACCCATCCTTCTTGTGCAACAATACTACTGGAGTAGAGAAAGAACTTTGACTAGGTTGAATTATACTAGCCTCTAGCATTGTTGCAACCATACATTCCATTTCACTCTTTTGGGCATAGGGATCTCTGTAAGGCCTGATGTTTGGAGGAACACTTCCTAGAATCAAATGAATAGCATGACCATGATCATGAATAGGTGGGAGGCCTTTGGGAGTCTCAAATACCTTGGAATGGTTGTCCAAGAATTTTTGGAGATCTGAAGAAATAGATGATGTTGATGTAGGAAACTCTAACGAACATAATTGTGAAATTACACCTTGTTGTTCTTTCTTTAGAAGCTTTTTCATTCGGCTAGAGCTGATTATCTTTCCCAATTTCCCTGTGATACCCCTTAATTCAACTTCCTTTTCTTCCAAAGAAAATTTCATGAAAAGCTCTTGAAAATTAAAAGCTATCATACCCAAGGATTGTAGCCATTGGACTCCTAATACAAAATCAGCACCACCCATTGGAATGGAAAGTATTGGGTTATTCAATACATATTCTCCCATGGATAGCTTGATATAATGGCACTTTCTAGAGTAATTTATGGTTCCTCTACACACAACCATCACTTGACACTCCGATGTTGGATATAGGAAGCAATTTAATTCCTTGGCTATCTTACAATGAACAAAATTATGGGTACTTCCCAAGTCAATCAACACTATTACCTTTTTATTCTTGATATGTCCTTCTATCTTGATAGTTTGAGGAATGGTAATTCTGGCCAATGCATTACAAGATATGGTTGGATTCATTTCTTCTTTATCAAGTGTTTGTTCCTGGTGTATATCCTCTTATTTTGACATTTATTGTTCCTTTTCTTCCTCCTCTTCACAATATATGTAAAATAATTTATTCTCAACACACTTATGACCTTTAGTGTATTTTCTATCATAACTGTAACAAAGCCCTTTTTCTCTTTTTTCTTCCAATTGTTGTGGTGTCAACCTTATAGGTTGTGAAATTCTAGGGGAAACAACACTTCCATGTTTATAGTTGTGAGTGGTAGGCTTCCTTGTTGCCATAATTTTTCTTTCCATTTTTCTTGCCAACTTGAATTCCTTCTTCAATGAATCAAGTTCCCAAAGGCAAAACCTCATGTTGGATGTTATCCTTTAAAGTCCCTAAGAACACATCAATCCTATGCTCCTCTGGAATATCGTTTACCCTTATATTCAATTTTTGGAAGTCCTCAATGTGCTCCATCATTGAATACTTTTTTTTTAGATTTATCAATTGGCTAAAAAAGGTGTTTATTTTTATTTCCTCATAATGTGCTATCATTTTTTCCGTAAAAATTTCCCAAGTGATAATTTGTTTACGAGAGAAAATCCATCGATACCATACAAACTAATTTGGTTTAAATATAAAGTAGCAATATGTACCTTTTGTGTGTTTTTCACATTATGGAGATCGAAATATTGCTCCATCTATAGTATCCATGTTATGGGATCCTTGCTATCAAACTTCCCCATATCAATCTTTGGAACATGGTGGGTCTTCAATCCACCATTTGTGTCTATGAAATCATGATTAACATTTATTTTGTTCTCGTCATGAGTTTTCTCTATTACCTTTTCACCATTAGGAAGTCTTTCTTGTAGCAACTTTTTCAAACCTTCCATGTCTTTCTTCAAATCTTCAATGTTGTCATTCTTTGAATCAGTGTTAACATTTATTTTGTTCTCATTCTGAGATTTCTCTACTACATTTTTGCCATTAGGAAGCCTTTCTTGTAGCAACTTTGTCAAACCTTCCTTCCAACCTCCCATGTCCTTCTTCCAATGTTCAATGTTGTATTTCATACCATCCACATTAGCTTCCATGCCTTTCTTTAAACCATCCGTCTTAGCTTCTGTTATTTTTTGTGAGTGAAATTTGTTGCACTTGGTCTCACAATTTTGATATATTATGTTGCATTTCTTCCTCTTCTTCATGAGTCATGCTAGATATTTTAGGTTTCTTACTAGGTGTTTCCATTTTCTTTCTTCGAGGCATCAATTAATGATAATTATTCTTCACTATGCCCTTTGAATTCCTTCAAACTAATTTTTCAAACCAAACTTATGCAAAATTAAAAAAAAAAACTACACACAGTTTTTCACTTTGCAGGAGCTCGATATTGAATCTGATGTATCTCTGAAATTTCGGATCTCCAATGTCTTAAATTGTGAATGGTGGTAGCCCTTTGAGTCCTCTTTCCAACGCCACCAATCCGATCGAAATTGGGTTCTCCAAGAAATAGTTATGCCCAATCTCCCAAGATAACCTGATTGTACACTTTTTCAGTAGAGAGAACTTGTACGAAGTGCCACATGTCACTGTTACAACCTTCATACCTGAAAATGATGCAAAAAAACTAGATTTCGTCCTCTTTCTGTAACTTCTTACGAAATTTCAATATGATACTCAGAGATAAAGTTATGACAATTTTCCCAAGGTCACCTATTTGGGATGTAATCCGGGAGCTTGCCAAAACCCTAACTTACTTGGATTGTATCACTGACAATATAGTGAGACAAGATTTGAAATTTGGACCCAAGGATCATCGATGTTTTGGCTAAAATGGGTTTTTTCTTTAGCTTCGGAAACGTAGGAGAAAACAAGTTATAGCGAAAATTCCACAATGACTTGATTTGGAGCAGCGAAACCCTAGAATCCAAAGCTTTGATACCAAATGTTATGAAACCAGCTCACAAAAATATAGAAAAGATAGATCAATGTATTCAAAATCAGCATTTTTTAGGGGGAAATATCCTTTACATTACACAAATGAAAAATTCTTGGATGATACAAATGAAAAAACCTCCTTTCCATATATAGGAGTCTAAGGGATCATAATATAATCAAAGTTGGCATAACAATAATAATATAAGGGCACAACAATAATAATAGTGGGCTTCTATGGGGTACAATAATAACAATATGGGGACAATAGGGGCACAATAATAATAATAAGTGCTACATTGACAATAGTAATGGGGGAATCACTAGTATTATAGGGACCTAACATTTCCAAATTTGAACTTACATAGGAATTACGATATTTTCATCCCTGATATGGCCCATAGGGCTTAGGTGCTAAATCTTCTCCTGGCTCTAGGTTCTGTGGAACTCTCACGAACATGCGCAAGTTTGTATCGAAAGCCCTCTTCATGGGGACCTTTTCCAAAATAGTTCTAAGGCTTTCACCCTCCTGATGAGCCTCGTCATTGGGTAACTATATGAACCTTAATCCACCTCCTAGCTTATTCAAATCAACTCTTCTCATAATTTATTACATATTTTAATTGTATTTTTCTTAACGAGATGAGTCAAATTGAGATATTATGCCTACTGGACTAATATGCATTGATTGTGGGTTTCTGAGAGAAAGTCATGGAAATTTTGGCTAACTAAGGGCTGAAACTCAAATGAGACAAGGAGGAGAGATCGTAGGAGGTAGATCCTCCTCATTTACTCCTCACTCATTCGAACATTCCTCCATCAATCACACTAGCTCGAAGTATAAACAGCCAAGTCATGGAGATCAAAAGGCAGTCAAGCAAGTGACAGTCAAAGAGCTAGTTTATCTCAATTTTCGGAGCCGAGCCTCCCTAGATTTAAGGAAGTTGTTGGATACTTCAATTGTATAAATAAGAAGGCCTAGATCCTCATTAGGATTCAAATTTTTACTATAAAAACACTAGTCATTTTCGAGCTCAAGACTTATGGAAGACATTGTTATGTAATTTTCTGTTTTGATAATAAGAATGAACATTTCCTTGATCCAGCACTGAGTTGACTTAGAGGGCTAAAGCTCTTGGGTTAGGGCCCAATCCTAGCATCAAAGGTTCCTCTTCTTGTATTTGTACGCTTAGTCAATTTCATATATTAATGGTTGAATTATCTTTAGAGTTATTTCATTGAAAGTAGTTGTAGATTTGATTAGTTTGCTTCCAATTGTGCCTTACTTCAGCTGTAGCTTAGAAGAGATAAAGGAACATCACAAAATTTTTAGTAGGTGGATTTGGCCTCACTCCTTCCTTCAGGGATCATGGTTTGAGGAAAGAACCCCTATGCAGCCCCAAAAAGACAGAATTCTAGTTTCTCATGGAATTTAGAGTTTTTCGTACGTAGGCCAGCATTTGATCAATTTACAAGAATAGGATTTAGTTATCATTTCTTCTATCTTCAGTCTTACATTAGATCTCATCAAGGTTTCCTCATGCATGAAATAGGCAGCTAGATCATGAAATTATGTTTTCCTTTGTTAATTGAAATCCTTCTTATTTACATGATTTATGGATAAATGTCATTGGTTGATGCAGTGCAGGAGTTTCAACAATACATAGAGATTTCATGATCAACAACCTCATCCCAACTTCATCCATCCATGATCATCCCTTTCTTTCACTAAAACCCTCACCAATTTCATCATTTCACAAGAATACTTCTCCAAGCTTGTTGAGCATATCCAACCATCTCCCAACTCTGATTTTGAGTTCTGAAGTGGTCCTAAGCACACCCTGGCCTCAGTCCATCCAAAAACCACCTTCCCTAAGCCTTCCATCACGTTCAACATCCCCCCTTTTGCTCTCGGTTGTATCATGTAGGAATACAGGGGATCCTATAGGAATTCATGACATCTTGTAGAACGCATTAGAACATCCTGTAGGTTGACCTATAGTGGCATGTTTTGAGGCCAAATTGTGGAAAAAGCCCCTAGGAAGATAGAAGAGGACCCCTACTTGTCTCCCAAACCTTCTGACCATTCACCATGATCCTTAAGCCCACTGCCACGTCACCAAAAGAAGTTAGCTCTCACACTTTCACACACACAAAAAGGCAAAAAGAAAAACATAGTTATTTTGGTCATTTACATGCACAACATTAGAATGTTTAATGTTTCAATTTGCATGCTTAGGACAGTAGGATTTCATACATGTTAACTTAGCATCCTTTTGAAGTAAATCCTCTTAGTAGTTAGTTAGAAAAATGGTGTGTTTTAGCATTTGATTTTAGTCTTTTTCTTCACTGCAGTAGACAAGCTTTCTCTTGGGGTATATTTCTCTTTTCCTCATTGGAAATCAAGCTTCTTTTGAATCCATAGAAGTCTGATTTGAAAAACCTTAGTGGTCTATCGCCAGATTAACAGTGACAAAGAGTAGACCCATCACATTTACTTGTGTATACAGCACTGTCACCTCCAAGTTTGTATGAACCCTGGGTTGATAAAGTAAAGTTGGTAGCCCCTTGAGTTGCAGCATTCTTGCTGCAATACTAGTGCACATCACTTTTTGGCATTGTTTTCAAGGAGATTTCTGAGTAATATGTGATTACTGCTTTCTTTCTTCCATTTCTTATCTTTGACATTCTGCTATTAGTTTCATTTCTACAAAAGTAATTTAGTTTTCTTTCTTTACTATTATGCATTCTTTGCTTTCTTTTCATTATGCAAGTGAGATTTCATTCAAGCAGTTAGTTTTCATTCAGTCAATTAGTTTCCATTTAGTTTGCAATTGCAATTCTACAATTATTCTCAAAGCTAAAAAAAAAAAACACTTCTTTCATGCCTCGTAGGAATAGGGATAACTAAAAGAAATTTTTGCCAAATACCCCCACCACTTCAAATAGCCAACCTTCCCTCTTCTTCAGTGACTGTGAATTGGAGGAACCCTTAGGTGAACAACCAGAGATATTTGAAGGGGGGGGGAGAAGAAAAAGAACCGATTCCAACTGACCCAATGGCTGAAAATAGAAATGACAGAGGAAATAGAGAAAGATTTGAGGGTACCTTTCCCATCAGAGAAACTAATGGGGATACCAAGATGAAGAATATAAGCCCCTCTGCTCTTCCTCGTTTCCATGGCTTGACCTCAGAAGATCCAGGCACTTTCTTGTTTGAGTTTGTTGTCATATGCAAAACCTATGAGTACACCAGTGATGAGTAGAAGTTGGAATTATTCCCATCCACTCTCAAGGATGCAGCTTTGTGCTGGTTCATGGGTTTACTTGGTGATAGCATCACAACCTGGGCCTAGATGCAGCAAGCCTTCAATAACAAGTATCGAGACTATTGCAGGTCCAAAGACACTAAAGAAGAAAATCTTAGGATGACCTTAGGGCATGATGAATCCCTGGAGGATTATGAAGAAATATTCCAGCTTAGCTACAAAAGGGTCAGGTGCACACTTGATCCTGAGTCACTGAAGCTAGTCATGCTTAGAGAGGTAAGGGATGATCTTCTGGATACCCTAAACCTGCTAGTAGGAGGGGACATCTACCAACTACCCTATGAAGATATCAAGACTGTCTTTAGCAACCATTCTATGGTAGCTAGGAAAAAAGGTAGGGTTATTCAACATATGGTAAGTCCATCCTCTTCCCATACATCCATCAAAGGTGAAATTAGAAATATGTTGGAAGATTTCAAGAGTGAGATGTTACAAACCCTTGCCCTACAGATGGACACTATGCACATCAAGGGAGAACAGGAGGATGCAGAGAGAGCCTTATCCATTTTCTCCCCTAGATGCACAAGGAGGAACCCTAGGAACGAATTTCCATTGAATCTAATTGAATTCTGATCAGTTTGTGAAGAAAACCACTCCACAGACAAGTGCCCTTCTCTACCTAGACTAAAAGTTGTGTATGAAGGGACTGAAGGGGTGATTGAACAGCTCTGCTGCATAAATCAAAGGAGACCTCATGGGCCTCGGCCATACCAGCAAGGCATGCAAGGGTCATCCCATGTTTATTAAAACCCTAACCAGACCACATCCATTCCCTCTTGGGGGCCCCCTGCTCATCCTTCTTGGTCTACACCTCCTCCTTGGTCCTTTGCACCTCAATACCATTCCCAGCAAACCAGCCAGTCATTTCAACCATATGCTCCACCTCAACCTTAGTGGAATGCACCACCCTAGGGGTGGAGGCCCCCATACAATAATGCTCCAGCTTTATTTCCTTCACCACCTACTCAAACATAGATTTTACACCCCTCCTCCACCTAAACAACCCCAAATGCTTGCCCAACCAAATCTGAACCCAAACAATAGACAGGCACAACAAGTATACAGTGGAGAGACATCCTATCATTCTTATGTTGTGGAGATTCAGGAAATCAACTTGAGATCTGGGAGAGTACTCCCAGACAACCAACCTCTACCTCCACCTAGGGAGAGTGAGGAAGAAAGAGAGGAAATCATGCCTAGAGTAAATCCTCCACACTTTCCTGAGAGATTAACTCATCCAATCCATCCTACCCCAGAAGAGAATGACCTTTTAGGTGAATTGAAAAAACTATGTGTCAAAATTCCACTTCTCCAAGCCATAAAGGATGTACCTATTTACAACAATTTTATTAAGGAGAAGTTCTTTAAACATCTAGGGAGGAGAAAAAGAGACACCCCTACCATTAATGTCATTGTACAATTATCTGACTTAATCTTGGGGCAGGTAATTTGTGTGAAGTATTTGGACCCTGGAAGCCCTATAGTAGATGTACGCATCAATGGCACCATTCTCCCACACACTTTGATTGATCTTGGGGCTTCCATTAATGTGATGACTAATGACACCATGTTGAATCTCAACCTCCAAGATTCATTGAGAAAGACCACAATAGTCTTGCAACTTACAGACCGTACCACAGCGACCCTTGGAGGGATTGTGGAGAATGTGATGGTCTCCATTGACTCTTGGGAGTACCCTATAGACTTCCTAGTCCTCCAGCCTAAGGCCAAGCTTACTAGTTACCCTCTCATCCTTGGGAGGCCCTGGTTAGCCATTATTAATGCCTACATCAGTTGATTGAACACATACTCCAAAGTCAAACTCCCATCACATTGTCCTTAGATGAAGTAGTAAAGAAAACCCAAAACAACCATCCGATTGACCTCTACTTAGCTGGTTCAAACCATACCGTGTCAAAATCATAGAATTCAGCCGTGAGAGAACTTTGAAAATCAACCCATCTATTTTTGTACACCAAGAAGAAAAGTTGTGCAACATGATGAAGGAACATTTGGATGCCTTTTCTTAGAGTTACAATGAAATGAAGGGAGTGCACCCTTCAGTGTGTACTCACCACATTTATGTCAAAGAAGGTTGCAAACCAGTGTGACAACCCCAAAGGAGAATGAATTCGGCTCTCAAGGATATAGTCAAGGAAGAACTGCAAAAGTTGCTAGATGCAAGATTCATTTACCCTATCTCGGACAGTGAGTGGGTCTCTCCTTTGGTGTTGGATCCAAAGAAAAATCAGAAGTGGTGGATTTATGTTGATTACAAAGAGTTAAACAAAGCAACAAATAAGGACCATTTCCCTCTAACTTTCACTAACCAAGTGCTATATGGTCTGGAAGGGAAAAAGTTTTTCTCTTTTCTATATGGGTTC
>APFE030262783.1:143106-154823 GCA_000404065.3 Pinus taeda | reverse complement strand
TATATGGATCCAGTTTGAAAATTTATGAAAAGTGGTCCTTGAAAGAAAAGAAGTAAGGGGTTGTAGCTCCCTTCCAGGAGAGACTGGAAAACGAGAGAGAGTTGTAGCTCTCTGCAGGTTGCAGCCTGCGTACTGGTAAAGGACTGCACCAGTACAAGACCATTGTAAAAGGAGTTTCTAATTTGAAAGAAGATAGAGACATATTGCAGCAGGTGGTTTTCACCCACATTGGGTTTCCACCTTATATCTGGTGTTCTTTGATGTGACTGTCTGTTTTTCTTGTTCATGCTCATTGTTTTATGGTACTGATATGCAAAAATAATTCAAAGTATAAATAAGGAAGAATTGTTAAAAGGACTAGATAATACTGATTCACCCCCCCTCTTAGTATTATTTTCAACAGGAATTATATCTTTTTCTGGTCTTTTCTTCTTAGTCATTCATACAAAAATACAAACATTCATTTCTACCTTAAATTCCTATGCAATTCTGCTGGAAAGCGGGTGGAGGAGCGAGCATTTTACTCACTCGTTATGTAGGTTCTTACCTCCCACTTTTAATACACAATTCTCTCTCAATACACAAACATCAAACATACATCAATCATTGTAAAATGGTAACACTCTCCCCATCAACGGCGCCAAAATGTTGGCTGCTAAAAGGTGTCTTTTAAAACTCCTAATTACCTCACATTAATTATCAACCTGGGTAAGTCCTTTTGTTCCAAGAGTGTACACAATATCTGCAAGCTATAAATCCAGAGAGTAATGCTTTAAAATAATTTATTCAATTCAATACAAGAGTAAACAGATGCAATCATAAATCTCAATATTGTAACTTTAATGGAAGTAATTCATGTAAGCATCACGACTCAATCTCAAACAAAACCATAATTCAATCTTAATCAACCAATTTGAATGATAATCAACCGAGAGCACTGTAGCATTAACTGAGCTCTTTGGGCTAGACATAAACTACTGGATAGAAGGAAATCATTTGATCTAATCAACAACACTCTATCCTTTAATTAACCACAAATGATTTTTTAACTGATGACTAATTAAATCCATGACATGAATAAATAAAACCAATTAGAATTGCGCATTAATGAAATGAATTCCTGAGATCCGAAGTAACAAAAGTAAATCAACAACAAAGTTGTAAAGCAGAATAAACTTGCAAGAAATAGAAAAGTATAAAACAAGGAACAATAATAAGATCCACCAGAGGCCGAGCCCTAGCCACCAGTGAATACTACTTAGCTACTTTTGAATATCTGAATGAACAACAACGCAAGTTATATATTAATCATCAAATTCACTTGTCATTACCATACGATCTCGTTCTTCATAATCACGCTTCTGTAAATTAAAATTACAATTGAAGTAAAAGGTGAGAGATCGCTTTCTTCCTTCAGTTTTCCCCTTTATAGTCAAAAGGAAAAAGATAAATGTGATGCCTCAGGATTAGGAGATCCTAATCCTAAGGGATTCACAACTAAATGCTATCTTCAAACAATTCTTTTATCTTGCGTTGATCCTCTTGATTCATTCCTTGGTTCGACTGCACATGATGCGCCTCATTTCCCTTGATTAGCTTTTCCTATTCCGACTTTGGAACAACATCTGTTCCATCTATTGTTTTTCTGCATAAAAAGCAATGAGAGTTAGTTTGGACGGTCAAATCGTATCAAGAGTAGTTTCATTCATCCCTTATCAAAATCCTATCAATATGCTATTATATCATGGCAGAAAATGAATAAGAAAAGAGGAAAAGGACAGTGTAATCAAGAGTAAATACATACCTATTGCACGGATCAACAAAGACAACTATCTATTTTTTTGTTAATTTGTAAGTTTCCACACTCCAAGCTTCGATTTTTCTCTGTTTGAAGTAAACTGCTCACAATTCCTCTGGTTTTAATTTTTTTCCAGTAAAATGTTTAAATGGGGTTTTCGTTCCATTTTTTAACTACCCTTTCACTTTCCCTTAGATTTTACATGTCATTTTATAGAGTTAATCATATATGAAGGAAATGGAATTATGTTGATGTACATTTATTAACTTTGTATGATATTTTTATTTTTCTAGTATTAAATGTTTAACTTGCTATAAATTTTCCTATCATGCATGTACATAGCCATGCAGAGGTTTGGACATAGTCGTTTTCGTAGGGCTAGCTTGGTCCTAACCTCTCTAATACAAGTTGGTGAGATGATCTAAGCATTGGAAACTCCTATTGGTTCATCCAACTTTTCTTTATCTATAGAATAGTTTAGTTTCATTGTTAAATCGAAGCCTAGGTGCCATCTAGTTGGAGTTACAAGTTCCCATTCCACTCTAGTCTTGATAATTTTTTGTTACCCTCTAACCCTCTATAACTTCCCTTCTCTCTATTCTATCAATAATATTTTAATCAAGTTTGATACCCTTCCTTAATATGGCCCCTACCGGGCAAAATAATTGTCATCAAATTCATTTAGTAATTCCAGGTTACATTCACTAGAACATGTAACTCAAAATTTACTTACTCATTACAAATATAGTGCATAATGTATTCTTAAAACAAAGCATGGATTATCATATTACTTATCTATTTGTAGAAATTTCTATGAATTCAGAAAGGTAAGACCTTTTTCCACCCAATCATAAGAAGGGCGATAACATCCTATTCTACCCCCAGCTTTTGCTCTAGAATAGCACAAAATAGTGCTAAGTGATTTTTCTTTTGAATCAGGCTGTAGATCCGGCAATTGCAATCTAGTCTCTCAGCCTCTAGTTCCTTTTGTAACCAATTTGTCCATTGTTTTCACCAGCGTTGGACATATCCCTCAATTACTCTTTTCATCATTTCCTTTCCAGACCAACTGAACTTCTCCCCTTCCTCTGAGATCCATTTTATCTATAGGAAGAAAGAGTATAACTATTTAACTTCTGATAACTTCCTGGTGTCAGAGTTCCTTTCCGATGTCCCCCCAAGTAAATTATGAAATTTCAATCCACACACACACACATATATATTTAAAAGAAAGAAATATAAAATTTAATTTAAATCTCAATCCCTAATGTCATGGAATTTTCTTGAGCTTCTTTTGTACTCAGTGAACAAAGTAAAAGTAAAAGTAACATAGTTTGATTGTTACCTAGAATATGTCACATCACCCCCCCCCCCAAGTAGAACATTCTCCCTCGTGTTTATTGCAACTCATGGAACAAACATGGATAAGTTTGTCTTAGTATACTTTCATCTTCCCAAGTACCTTCCTTTGGGCTAAAGTGATTGCACTGCACTTTAGCTTGGGTGATAACTAGCTTCCGGAGTGTTGTTTCTCTCCGATCGACAATACATAGGGGTTACACCAAAAAATCCCATCTGGTTTGACCTTCCACACACCGTTACAGTCATCACTTACTTACTTTAGCTCAGGTAAGATAAACTATAAAATCTATAAATACTTACATGCATCTCTTGGCAGTTGATAGCATGCCTCGAGTCATACACATATTTTTCAATAAGGATACATGAAATAAATATATATTTTTATGTGATGAGGAAGAGCAAGCTGATAAGCAACTAGTCCCACCCTTCCTAAAACTTTGAAGGGTACATAGTAATGGGGTGCCAATTTGGCACAATTTTCCCACTACAAGTTACTTCTCTTTGGTTTTACCCAAACATAAACATGATCCCGGACTTGGCATTCTTTGAAACTTCACTTCTTATCCGCATAGATTTTTTTCGTCTTGAGACACTTTTAAGTGATGTAAAACTTTCCTCACCTCTTGCTCCATTTCAGCTAACATTTCTGGTCCTAAAGTCATTTTATCTTTAGGGTTGTGCCATCCAGAAGGAGTCCTACACCTTCTTCTATGCAATACCCCATAGGGACTCATCTTTAATGATCCATGGTAGTTATTACTATAAGCAAATTCAACCAAGTGGAGGTATTCTTTTCATTTGGTTGGTTGTTGCATCACATACATTCGCAACATATCCTCCAACACTTGATTAACCCACTCTATTTGCCCATCCTTTTGTGGATGATAGGTGACAGTAAATTAGATCTGTGCACCTAGCCATGTAAAGAGAATCTTCTAGAAAGCATATGTAAATTTTACATCTCTATCTCATATCACCGCTTTGGGCATACTATGCAATCTAAAGATTTCCCTCATGAATGTGTTTTTGATTTCTACAGTCTTATAAGTGGACTTAATAGGAATGAAATGAGCAACTTTTGTCCACTTATATAACACTACCATGATGAAATTGTTGTGTTTCTGGGTTCTTAGAAGTTCAATAATGAAATTGAATGTGATCGTTTCCCACTTCCACTCAAGTATAGGAATTGGTTGAAGTAATCCAATAGGGTGTTGATACTCAGCTTTAACTTGCTAGCATTCCAAACACTTAGAAAAATATAGCATGATGTCCTTCCTCATTCTAGGCTGAAAATACCTTCTCTTTTTTATTGTAGAAAATAACTTATGATAACCTAGATGCGCAACATAAGGACTGCAGTGGAATTCATTCAACAACATTCTATTGAAACTTAGCTGATTGGGGACATACACTCTTCCTCTAAAGTTCAACAGATCCCTCCTTGAGCTGCCTCCATTACATCAAACTCTACGTGATGATATCAAATTTCATATACACACTGAACCTTCCTTCTTAAAGTGTCTGCTACTTTTTTTCCTTCCCTTTAAGGTGCTTTATATCAAATTAAAACTCACTTAGAAATGTTGTCCACCGAACTTGGCAAGAATTTAAATTGAGCTGCTTGAAGAAATTAGCTAAATTGCTATGATCAGTCATATGCACAAATTTGTTCCCCAATAAGTAATGGCACCATACCTTAAAGGTGTGTATTATTGTAGAATGCTCTAGCTCATAAGCTGAATATTGTTGTTCATGATCCTTGAGCTTCCTTGACTCGTAAGCCACCACCTTATTATCTTGCATCAAAATTCCTCCAACTCCCTACTGGTAAGAATATGTGCAAACAATGAAGTCCTTCTCGAGATCATCTACCTTAAGAATGGGGGTATATGTTAACAATATTTTTAATTCGTCAAAACTGAGTTGAAATTCTTTTGTCCACTTGGAAGCTTTCTCATTTTTCATATAGACGTCATGGGGTATGTGATCCTAGAGAACCATTCAATAAATTGGTGATAGTAGCATGCACACCCCATAAAGGACTAAATGTCCGCTACGTTTTTAGGAACAATCCAATTTAAAATGGTTTTGATATTTTCAAGGTCCATCGCATAACCTTCAGAGGATATCACATGCTCCAAATTTTGTATTTGTTCCTTAAAAAAGTCGCATTTGCTGAATTTGGCATAGAGTTGATTCTCTCTTAAAGTTTGAAGAACTATTTTGCTACCTTCATACGGATGTACAACATGTAGAAGCCTTTACATGTTCTACCGAAGTTTGCCTTGGACAAACTCATCAAGCAAGAAGTATCATATCACATTTCGGCAAGATTAACAGCTAGGCTGCACTGAAAGAAGAAGGCACCTTGGCCTACTCTTCCATTGTGCATTGGGTTATTAAAAATATAGAGTTTCAAGCATGGGGATGTTGAAGCCGATCAGATGAAGAAGTATCCATTCGACCTCCGAAGTTACAACCTATATGACCCTCATTGTCTTGGGAAAGCTCATTGCACGAGAGTACAGTTCAACTAGATCCATAGGACATGTCATTCGGCAGAGGAGGACCCATGGAGATATTATTATGACTCCTCTAGACCTAATGAACTAGTTGGTCGCGTTGTGGAATGGATAGTGAAGTAGCATCCCTGAGAGCACCATAAGTAGCAACATCAGCAGAGGTGAACATACCAGTGTGCGATAAGGGCAAGAGGAATATTATTGATCGCATGGAGGAAGAGTAAAGCTGCTAGTTCCGAGCATACACACTTCTGTAGAAAGCAACTTTGGCCATAGAGGCAAAGAGGCAACAACGTGACTAGAGAAACACACAAAAGAAGAGAGAGAAGGGGAGAATGGAGGAAACAAAAAAGGAGTTGCGTGAGTTGAAGGAGCAACTCCAGAAGGAACAAGAACTATGTAGATAGGAGAAGGAAGTGCAGTAGGAACAGGTAAAGAAAGGGGGGCCAACTTGTACAGGCAGATGAAAATGCACCTATATAGGTAGTGGACTGCTCAGAATAGCGGGCACTAGGTAGATAGGGTGAATCAGCACAGGAGAAACACTTCACTCGAGAGATAGAGCAAGCACTTGAACATATGGATATATATATGGAGCAACATGAGTTAGAGCAAGACATCAACTTCATGCCTCATCACCAAGAGGTTGATCCACTAGCTTCACCATTTCCATAAGAGGAGCAAGTCCCAAGTGACCAAGGAGACACATAAATCCTTGGAGACAATCTTGAAGGGAGAATGCAAAACAACTCATTCGACGAGTCTCGACATAGAGTTGTGCAATCTCTCAGAGTGTCGACTCCGAATGATCATACATCTCCTGCATAATTTGAGGAATCACTGATCATGTCTGACGTGCGCAAACATCTTGCAACGTTGGCTAAAGATACTAGAGCATATGCCGAAGCCACTAGCTCGAGTGTTCACTACGTGATAGCCGAGAATGAGCGAATGGCTAAGGAGCTTAGGATGGCCAAATAAGGAGGAAAATTGGTTACAGCACACCACCTGAGCAGAATTGAAGAATGCAATACTAGATAAGAATTGTCCCTTAACATAGTATTGCGGATGTTGTATTCTGAGTTTAGTACCATGCATAAGGCATTCATCCATCTCAACGGATGGCAACAACGATGTGTTCGAAGAGCACTTGTCTTGTCAAATGAGCATGCTGTTGTTGATTGCATGCAAACATGGACGATGAGATACAAGGGAACACTACTTCACTTGCCTAAGATGATGAAGCCTAGAGCGGTCGAGCTAAAGGCACACATCCAAAGTGACATTTGAAACTATGAAGAGCTTCCGTAGCTCATCACTAGTCTAGAGGGTTCCCATGCACGTGTATTCAAGAGTATGGATGTTGTTGTGTAGGCACATGTGATTCCATCTATTGTGACTCTCTCCCAGGTGAAGACAAAGGCACATGTCCGACTACAGCTTGACTCGTACTTTGATGAGTTGATGCACATAGCCACCAGCGCAGACTTTCCAATTAGTGCAAACACCAAGCACAATTATGTTGTTGTTCTAACTGCGTTGAATACAATAATGCATATGCTATTAGATGAGTTGGACAAAGGAGCTTGATTAGTGTACCCTGATGCTATGGAGGCAAGAGTTAGGTTCTAGAAACATGTCACCTTGGAGTACATGGAGACCATTATGGACTATCGAGCTTGGCATCAGTTCGCTACCATCGATCGCTATGACGATGTCAAAGAGATGGTGTTCCAATAGTTGTCCAAGTCACAATGATGTCTTACATGGCTTGATCAAGCCATTTTGTCTCAAATGGGTACATGTGCATTGTAATGTAATGTCTTGTCAAGTGTAAGTTCAAGTGTCAATAGTTGGATGTAACAGTGATAGAGTAGATAAAGAGTCATCAGGGTAGATGAATTGTCACAAAGGAGAATGTCAAGGGCCACCCTAGCCTTTGTTATAAATAGTCCCTCATAACTCATTGTATAGGCTTTTGGTCAGCCAAGTTCCCGATAAGACTATCTTAGAAACATCTTGGACACTATTGTAATGCAGCTTGCCTTCTCCAATACGCATAGTGTTAGAAAATTATATATTGCAAAGCAATGGAACACATAAAATATTGCAGAAATAGAAAACGCATAAAACAAGAGAGATACATATATACGTGTTTCACCCAGTTCGGGCTACGTCCACCGAGAAACAACCAGTCCCTCTTTTATTATATTATCCAGCAAACTGAAGAGATACAACATATATCAAATCCGCTGTAACTCCCTCTACGCTCTCAATCTCCTCTCTTTTCTTCACTCAAAATACAGATATGCATAGACGCAATACAATTTCGTCATATATAGTGAGGGGTTGCCTTCTAGGGCAAAAAATCCTAAACTAAACATAACTTCTACCATCAGATCATCCACCTAATGAATGGCCCAAATTGACTATAAATTACTATACTTTTACAAGGAAATTTTACATATGTTTCTAGCTTCAAGGACGTTGCCCCAGAACCCCTGCCAGAGGACCGTTGGCCCCCTGACCCCCAAGCTGGGGGGGGGGGGGGATTAGCCCCATCGAACAACCACGGGGGGAACAATTCTGCCCCGCGTGGAGGAGTGTATAGTCTTCCTAGGGTATACATTCGAGTGAAACCTTTGAATACACAAGATAATCAGGCTCCACACCCAACAAATAGCTAGTATATCACTTTGGAGTAGGCGGTTGTGGTCGTAACATTATGCTATCGGGACTAGTGGTTGGACATGGATGTATTGTATGACTGGAGATTACACTTCTTGATATAATAGAGCGAACACATTTCATGCATATGTCATATTGTATTCCATCGATCTTGTTTACTCTAAATGGTATATGTATATGTTTTATTATGCCTGCATGTATGGAATATTATGTATAAGTATTATAAATCTTACTGAAATGTGTTGATTGGTTTAACCATCACTTTGGATTGTTAGCTAACTTTCTTTCCAGTTTGTGATGCATATTCACTTGTGTGTTCCCTTATAATCCATGTGTTATCATAGTTTTCCAAGGGGCACATTCACCCAACTCTCCATGTGTTAGAACCTCTCACGCACCTTCCTTGTCTTACTGCAGCTACCACACCCTTGCTTCAAATAGGGACATCTTACATGCCTATGTGTGAAATCACGGTCAAAGAATTACTGTACCACCCACTGTTGGGACTCCTACACCAAATGGTTTGAGATCTAATTGGGAATTCTTACCAGGGAGATCTTGGAAAGAAAACTTGACTAGTTCCAACAAACACTATTCTTCTTATTAATTTTCATTTAAGGCACACGACTAGCTTGTAATTTAAAAATGTTATTTTCTCTGGAATTTTCAGGCCTTCGACCTTCCTCACCTTACGAAAGTATTAATATTTTAACATAGTGAAGGCCTTTGGCTCTACGAAGCTATTAATGGTATTTACATTTCCATGAAATCTAATGCATTCCTTTCAATGGATTTAAAAACTGTTCATTATTAGTTAGGTTTTACTAGCTATCCTTATAGTGGGTTTATATGACATTGTTAAATTTATTGATTGTTTAAATTTTCCATTATTTCTTTTGAAAGCAGAAACTTTATTGGTAATTACTATATATTTCTCTAATCATATTAGAATGTGGTGCTTATTTTGCATATTTACTGATACCACCAATGTGTTCTAATGTTTTCCTATATTACTTGTTTAACTACCTCCTAGTCTCCAACTTTGTCTTGGATTAAAGAGTGCAGTCAACCTAGGATTAAGGGTTGTTACAACACCTTGAATATCCTAGATAAGTAGAGAGCGCCAAGGCTTCCTTGAAGTATATACCATTTAGCCATTGATAAACAAGGTTACCAAGGTGCTTTACAAGCTAGGTCGATTTCAAGGTTAGTTAGGGTTTGTAATTGAGTCTCACTCTTGAATAATACACCTAATCCAACGTTTACATAGAATAATTCCCTTTTAGAAGAAAATACTATTTCAACGAGAGAATTGGTTGGAACAACACTTAAAACCTTGTGATTTAGATCTTACACCCCACCCTTCTAATTAATTTTTATATTATAATATGTTTTTTTTGCATGACTACTAGTATTGCCAATTATGATGTTTCCAAGTCTACATTTAATATCTATGTTGCTTTATAATAGACTTATTTCGTTCTTCACTCATTAGAAAACTTTACTCTAAATTAACTTGGTTATAAACATTAAGAGACTTATAGCAAATTGTCTCTTTTTTATTAAAGTGTAAGTTTTTTGCAGTAAACTTTGTTCTTTTGTAATAAAATTGTGGTGCAAAAGCTAGTTCCAAATTCACAAAAACATGTTTTCTTTATCATCGCACACCAATGATCCATCATCAATATTATTTTAATAATGCAACTATCACAAGATAAATCTTAATAAGGAAATGGTACTTATTTGCAAACTTCGTAAACAGTGGAGAAGAAAAAGCAAGGATGATACTACACCTCCCTTCCAACGGTTCTGACAATTACATCTAGGTTCCCCCCCTAGCTTCCACTTCTAGTATAGTTGGGATCCTACAACCATAAGAGGTTCACTCAGTCTTCGCACCTCAAGACACTCCTAGTCCAGTCTATAACATCAAATTATATAAATCTGAGAGGAGGGTTTCCACTAGTTCAAGGCCAACTCAAGACAATCTCTCCTAACAATTCCATCTACTTCTTTTCTACAATTGGTTACTCCTTCTCATGGTCAACCCCTCACTTTCCCCACCTGAGATATTTTATCTATGGGGTCAAGGCATGAAAATAAGGTAGATATCATACCTGACTGAATGGAAGTTATGAATTAGTTATTGACTCTACACCCGTAATCATCTTCTCAACAATTTAATTTAATTTATTAAATGATAACAATACTTGTTATCAACCTTTGTTTTCTTTAAAAACTTTTTTTTTATAAAAGCAATTCGAAGTAAATAATAGTAATTAAAATTTACTTTCGAATATGAGGGTGCTACACCTAACCCACTCTAGACTAGTCTACATAGCCTAGCCTAGCATATTGTCTTGCCTAGACGAGCCTACTCTAGCCAAGTCTAACCTACTATAGTCTAGCCTAGCCTATTCTACTCTAGCCTACCCTACTCTAGCCTCTCTTGCTCTGGCCTAGCTTAGCTTAGCTTGTTCTCAGTCATCCTAGCCTAACATAACGTATATTATCCTATTCTATCATAGAATGCCCTAACCTAACTTGGCCTACACTAGCCTAGTCTACTCTAGGTTAGCCACATAGCCTAGCCTAGCCTACTATTGCCTAACCTCTCCTACTCTTTGCTATGGTAGCCTACATTTGCCTAACCCAACTTATCCTAGTCGAGTCTAACCTAGCCTACTCTAGTCTAGTCTAGCTTACTCTAGCCTAGTGTGCTCTAGCCCAGACTCCTCTATTCTAGACTATTCTAGTCTAGCCTATGCTAAGCTAATCTAGCCTAGCCTACTCTAGCCTAGCCTAGCCTACTCTAGCCTAGCCTAGTCTTGCCTAAACTAGGGTATCCTACGTTTCCCTAACCCAACTTATTCTAGTCTAGTGTAGACTAGCCTACTCTAGGCTAGTCCAACTTATCCTACCCTAGCTTGCTCTCACTGAGACTCCTCTATTCTAGACTAGCCTATACTAGCCTACTCTAGCCTAGTCTAACATACTCTAACTTAGCCTAGCCTAAGTTAGCCTATTCTACTTTAGGCTAGCCTATCCTAACCTAACCTAGCATAGCCTAACCTAGCCTAGTCTAATCTAGCCTAACCTAGCCGAAGCTAGCCTATTCTACTCTAGCCTAGCGCAATATACTCTAGCCTAGTCTAATGTAGCCTAGCCTAGCCTAACCTAGTCTACCCTAACCTAATATATTCTAGCTCAGCCTAACCTAGTCTAGCCTACTCTAGTTTAGCCTAACCTAGCCTAGACTAACCTAACCTAGCCTAGCCTAACCTAACCTAAACTAGACTAGCTTAGTGTAGCCTAACCTAGCCTATGTTAGCCTAACCTAACCT